>WHVA01000493.1:0-81972 GCA_015179125.1 Gautieria morchelliformis | reverse complement strand
CATGGTTGATCTCCCGCAGTGGCGGGAGTTCTAATGGAATTCCACTGACTAGGCCAGTGATTCTTTCCATCCATTCCTCGCAGAGGCGAGGAAGGTCATCATCCGTGAGGATGATGGTAGTGGTTGGCTTAGATGCCATTAGGCACTGTTGGCGTCTATTAGGTCCCGCTGCGCGCGGGCCCGCTTTCCTCTTTCCCATCGCTTTCACCGTTAGGTGAGAGCGTCTCTCCCTATGGCTGTAGGGTGAGTTCGAGGACGAGTCATCTCGCGACTGTCCTCCTGGCTTCAATGAGCCAGGTTCGGCTTCGGCGCCTAGGTGATCATGCTCACCCGTGTCCCTTTGTCCTCGTTCTTCGATTCGTCATTGTCAAATGAGACCTTGCCCGTGGGGATCACCTTGTTTCCCTTGCGAATGGTCCCTGGGCTCGAGAAGCCCAGGGTTATGCCGAATCTCCTTAGGAACGGTGTCCCTAAGATCGCGTCGTAATATTCGACGTTTGCTACGTCGAAATATTCGCTGTATGTCCCACGACCAAACTTGATGGTCGTGTTCATTCCATAGTTGATCGTGGAATGGCTGCCTATGCAGGCTAGTTGCAGCGCGATTGGTTGCTCCAGGGAGAACATCTTCATCCCTGTAGCTCGCGTGAATTCGGGGACAGCAGTACCCCTTTGCTGCCGCTATCTAGCAGGCAGTGGGCTTTTATGCCGTTTATTTCCCAGTACCCCGATAGGGTACGGTTCTCACTGCGCAGACGCGTTGGCCGCGTCCTGTGTTTGCTTCGGTGGTGATACACCGGCTCGGCCGCCTTGTCTGGCGTGATCGATGTGCGTGCCGCCATAACCTTCGTGGCGGTCTCATCTTCCAGCGTGAATCTGATCGCGCTGGACCTGTAGGTGGTATTTTCCACCTCCTGATCCCATTCATAGTATTGGGATGGCTCTGGGTCCCATTTCTTCAGTGGGCGCATCTCTGTTGTCCGGAGTGTCGTTGGGTTGGGGATCACCCTCCCCCTCTTCATCAATTTGTTGAAGAGAATTTTGACCGAGATCCGTTTCCGGATCCTCGGCTTCATTGTCGTGCCTCACGGCCGCTGTCCTCATACCAGACCTAAGCCGGGGCACTCTGCCTTCTTGTGTCCAGGTTGGCCGCATTCAAAGCATGTGGTGTTGCTTTGGCTGCCGCTGGGCCTGTCGTTGGGCCAGCCTGACGTTTTCGTCGGTGGGGCAGGTCGTGGGGGCGACCCTGACGCTTGAGGCTGTTTAGCTTCAGGCGGGTGTCCAGCTTGTGCTGGGCGTGAGGGCGGTAGCCGTAGTCCTGTTCCACTTCTTGTGAACAGGCTGGGCCTGGTCAGGCCCGTTTGTGTCAACGGCTTGCTCCCTGTGAGCCGGGCAGCACTTGCCGTTGCTGCTGCGGTTTCTGCACGGCGCATCCCCATGTTGTATCGGGATGCCTCCTCGATTATCCAGGCCGTCTCGAAGAGTTGCTCTATTGAGCTGCTCTCGGCATTATAGCCCTTTTTGAGGACCTCGTTGCACAGCGTTTCGCGCAGCGCCGATACGAACTGTCTCTGGAATGTGTACTCATCTGGCGGCTGTATCATACGTGCCACGTATTTCGTGAGCTCGTTCAGCATCTCCTGAACGGTTTTCATGCCTTGCATGCCCGCGTCGAAATTATTCGATGCGTGATGGTATGTCAGTGTGTGCAGGAACCTCTTTTGAAGGCCTTGGATAACAGATTCCAGCGTCCAGCTGTGGCCCTGGCGATCGAAGCGTTCAACGTTTCGAAGGAACCACTCCTGGGCTTCGCCGGTGAGGCGAGTGCCCACATAGCCGACCTGCGTGTCAATGCTGGTTGGCCCTAGGAGGCAATTCATTTTTAGCCATCGTAGGATGGCTGCCACGCAGATTTCAAACTCTTCGCCGTCTGATCCCCCTGCATATGGCTCGGGGTGGACCAATTTTATGCCGGCCTTTGCTAGCACAGACTTCTCCGGGTCTGTGTCCGCGGCGTCTGCTAACGCCATGCGGTCATCCATGTGATCCCGTCATACAGCTCCATTGGTACGACATCAGCCTGGTCAGGGATTCCCTGGCCTTCCGTTGGGGCCATGGATCGCTCACGCGGTTGTGACACCGCGCGGGGCAGGCTGTTATATGCCCTGACGGGCCCCGGGCCCGGATCGGGCTTGGGATCGGGAGCATTTTGTGCTCTCGGTTCCGGGGGCGTTTTGTGCCTGGTGTCCCCGGTCAGTCCCGCGTTGCGGATCCGTAGCCTGCTGTTGTAGGCTGCACGCGCTTGCCGTACGTCCTGTACGGCTTGCATGAGCTGCTCGTCGGGCAGCTGAGCGGTGTGGGTGTGGGCCACCGTCTCTTCAGCGTTCTTCGCTAGTAGCTCAAGTGCCCATGTGTGGCGGCGCATGGCTGCGGCTTCTTTACGCTGCCAGTGTGCGACTTCGAGCTCTAAGCTCTCGGTCGTCATTTCAGAGTCAGGCTCTGAGGCGACCTGATCCCTAACAATCTGTTGGATCGTTTTACGGCTGTCCGTTGGGGCAGCCGGTTGTTCCTGAGGTTCGTTCCCGAACCTTACGTCCTGTTCTACCGGGATGGCTGGTGGCGGCATTCGCTGCTTGTCTCGCTCCTTTCGGCGCGGGTCTTCCACGTCGCGACTGTGTTCGTTGGCTGCGGACTGTTGCAAGCTCGGACGAGTTGCGTCGCGTTCCCTGCGTGGGCAGAGTGCTTTCTGGACGTCCTCCAGCATGGCTGCATCTTGCAGCCTGACCTCCTCCGCCTGGTGGAGTTCCTTGCCGATTGCCATTAGGGCGGCGGCGGCGTTGTCAAGCTGCGATGCCAGCTGATCGTGCTTGTGGCACGTCAGCGTACTTCAGTGCAGCGCAGCCTGCACCTGTTTGTTCAGGGCCTCTGCCGTCTCGTGGTCGATGGCGTGAGCCCTCGAGCTCTTGCAACTAGAACTCGAGTATTCCGAGTCCTGACCATCATCTGGGGCTCGTCTCTTTTGCCGTCGTCCTCCTTCAGGGACGATCGTCGTCGCTCTACTTCTTGAGCGTCGGTTTGAGTCGTGGCTTTGTGCCCACCTCGACATTGTTGCTCTACCGTCCGACGACGGCGAGGCTTCTCTGCCCTTTCCTTTGTCCTTGGGCAGAGAGAGATGGGGGGTGGCGCCGGCTCGTTGCCTGGCGTCGTCTCTTCTTCGGCCACGCTCGACGAGACGTGGTCAGGGTTTTCCTCGTCCTCTACTGAGGGGACGAGGTCGGTGAGATCTACGATCTCTCCGTCTTCTATCGTCCTGTTCTCTTGGTCCAGGATAGCGTCAGCCGTCATGTCGCTGGGCTGCGCCTGGGGCATGGACCTCGAGCTTGTCGCTCATGTCCGTCTTCGACTGCGTGGAATCATCATGCTCGCAGCCGACAGTAGAAGGTCTACTGGAGGGTCTCAACGATTGTTAGTCATCGACGCAGCAATCTTTTTCAAGATTGCTTCGAATCCACTATCGGTTGGTCGCGTGGCGATCAACCGCAGGATAGTTCAAAAAGGTGTAAAGATGTCTATCTTAAGCCTTAAGGCACAAGAGCACGACAGAACTTGACCAGTGTGTGGTATTCTGATGCTACGTAGTGACAGTGTAAGGGTAAGATGCGATGGGGACCGCTAGCCGGTTCCCACGCATAAACTATACAGTGGGTCCCTAAGGGGCCCACTGGGATTATGTAATAACTAATGTACATGTAGATACACGGGTTATTTACAGGGGGGTACTGTCATGACACGTTTATTTCCCATACTCAGATGCTCAGTTTTCCTATTTTCTCACTCCACCTTCGTGTTCTTTCCAATCGCCATTGCCATGTTCGGCAACCAATTCTCGCTGTTCGTGCCAATTACCATAGCCACACTGTCAAACGCACAATCGACATCTTTGGACTGACTCGGCAGTCATCGCTGGGTCTACCACCTCCTCTGCACAACCCTCTTCCGATGCCGTTCGGGTCATTGGATTGTCATGACCTGTGTATTTCCTGCACCTTGTTATCCCCATTTCCCCTTTCGCTACTCCTGTTCCGTGTTCGCTCGTCTTCGCCCTCCACCTCGACCATTCCTGCCCTATGTCATCTCCGCTGGCCCTTCCTCGCATTTCGCTGAACGGCCATTCTCTGCTCGCATCATTTGCCAACAGGCACACCATCAAAACACGATCAACATCCCGATCTGGCAGAATGGCTCATCAGTAACTCTATCAGCTTCTCGATCCAACCCCCTTTTGGTGTTCATATGAGCAGGGTGTGTTCGTGGGACGTCCTACCTGTGGGTTGTGTGGGATCAACCCAGTAGATGAAGAACCTGTGTGTTGGGTGCATTTATGCTCCTGCACCAAAATCAAGCATAATATGTTCGATTTATTGTATGGTGTTTCAATCTCTTCTCATATTGTTCTTGTACCATGCATTCACTTCTCTGCTTATTTTCGAAATTTTCCAGTCACTCTCTACTTCTCCATTTCATTCTGTTATTTCTATTTTCACAGGCGGCTGCACCCCGCGGAGTTTGGAATGACTTCAATGCGCGAGCCCTTGGGCGCCAAAGGGCCGGGTGCACGTATATGCTCTCTGAGACAGAATAATACTCCTCTCCCAGTGACAATAAATTCACTGAGAGAGCTTTCTAAGAACTCTACCGAACCTTCCCTGCCATAGCCCCTGAGTTGCTAACACCATGCAGGGCAGGGTATATGCGGGCCCCAAGTCATGATTTCGTACATAGGTGTCTTCGCCACCTTCACCCTCTGTCGTTTCATGTTCTCCCTCTTCTCTCATTCTATTGTATGTGTATTTCATATATGTTGTATCATGACTGCGCACCCCTATCCAACCCTGACTCACAACGGCCTCTTTCCTATTCGCTGATACCTTACGAGCATTCGATATAAGTAGTTTACATTCGCATGTATATTCCCCAGTTCAATTATCATACATCGTTCATCTTGTGCAAATTTGACCTCGCTGTGATCATCATCTTCAGCCTTCTCTTGGAGATTTCTATCTTCGACCAGCAGAGGACTTAGGCATCACTGTTGAGTTCTCATACTTCATCTTCATTACCTTAGCCTTCGAACCATTTTCTGTGCTGTTGGCGAAGGGCTCCGAAGGAGCACCTTCGCCGGCGAAGGGATTGTCGAAACTTAGACAGACCTTTCATGAGACCTTGCACGTTACATCGTCAAGTGCCACGGGCTATTTCGCTATGACTGTAGATAGGGCAAGCCCCGTTCGGGCAACCCTCTTACCTTGTGAACATTCATTGGTTCATCTATTTGCCGAACGGCATACCTATTCGCACAAGTTATTCGGGCATTCGCTGTGTTCACTAATACACGATATTAACGCCTAAAAACCAATCTTGACACAGGAGTGGATGGCTTCAATTTCAGCTGTATCATGACTTGATGCATGAAGACAGACATGTCGACACACAGCGAGTCTAGCATCTTTTGGCATAACTGCGTATACTTGTGTGCATCAAGATTATACAGTGCTCATGTGGAGTATAAGTATGCTCTAGTTGTGCAATTAAAATGTCAGTGTAAATCATGATCTGGCATGCCACCCCACCCTGCACCCTGTTCACCCTCCCCCAGGTTCAGGCTGTTGTGAAACCCGAAATGTGCCGACGGCCCTGAACTGACCCCACATGCATACACACACCTCGCCCAACTTCCCCCACTCCCCATTCTCGACTGACACTCACCCCACGACTCAGTTTCATCCTCCCACTGCACCTCCATATGCTCCATTCGACTCATAAGTATATACATGTATGTTTAGGTACGAAACATCCCCATGACTCGACTCCACTCCGGGCATAACCCTGGAGATCCATCCCCATACATTCTATCGATTGATTGTCTGTACACATTCCTTGCTGCTCTACACCAACCAGAATACTTACAAGTTAGTGATACTCCAGTTTGTATAAAATAGCTACTCTGTGTAACAAATAACTAGACAGAAATTGTATCTGTCCACTCTCGTGTTCTCCACAGTCTGAAACCCCATGTAGTACTCACTGCTGCTCCTGCTTAAGTGGCACAGACTACCAAGACACTTGTACACTACAACCTTGTCGTATAGTTCCATCGTGCCCCACTCTGAGTGCCTACTTGACCCGCAGGGTTATCAAGGCCACTATTGAGATTTCTCCTATCACTCCCAGTCCAAATAATTGAAGAGCTTGGATTACACAGCCCACCCCAACGTGAGCCACACTCCAGCCAGACCACTGCCTGAAAATCAAATGCTGTTGAATGATATTCCTGCACATTATAATAAGGTCTTGCTTACTCACATCTGACAGAGTGTTTGAGATGACCATGGGCTCATGGTGTTTGCAGTATCACCTATGCATGGGCCAAGTCAGGGCACAGTCCAGGTGTGGGGTGGAGAACTTTCTTCATCATCCTTGTCACTTGACCAGAGAAACGGAATACAGCTCTCGGTGATGCTGCGACATGGGCCAGACTCTTTCATATCAAATCTTGGGAGCTGGGAATATACTCCTGCAAAATGGAGTAGCATCTTAGACATCAATACTTGAACTCTGGGCCAGAGGACAGCCTGCTGCCTGCAATGAAAGGTGTGTAGACCATTATTAGCACTATCAATGTTATATTTGTGCACATTCACTTGTTGCATTGTTAAGTCGACACTGATGTATGCTGAACCCTGATGCAAGTTGGCCTGATGTGATGAGGGTATGGTATGCCAGGCCATGCTATGTTATAGTGCTTACAATGAACATCAAACCAGATCAACATCCCAGACACGATGCGCACACACCCTATCTAGTTCATTTCCACGCACAGCCTCAGCAGTCACCCTGCATGTTCCTTGAGATGCAATTCTCCACTCTGCACACAGTGCAGCTGGCCCTAACATTGATGGATGAGTGTTATATTAATGAATCACAGTAATAACAAATTTCAAACACATTCAAAATTGAAGTGTCACAGCATATATATATCTACCAGTTTTGAGTATGGGCTGGCCAAAGTGAGTCAATAGTCCCGTCTTCTATGGCAACTGAGTGCAAATAGATTGAAAGTGTGGGAATGGGATGGTTAATGTAAGTCAGTGCATCTTGACTGCAGGTGGTTTATATTGGAATGACAGCTATGGTCCATTATCTTGGATGCTGTCATCAAACTGTGCTATGATTCCAGATCCCACCAAAGAATTAACCAATGGCTGAAGGAGATGCTAACTACTCAGTGGAGATGATCTGCCCAGCCATTTCTGTATAGCCAGGACATCCAGTGACCCAAGAAAACTGATCCAACTCCATCCCAGCCGACCCAGCCTCTTCAGGTGACTGCTAGCCTTCCTGATCAGTCACATCATCCTCTAAGTTCTCAGCACTAAAATCCTGGCTCAAGTGAGTGTTCCCAAATTCAGCCAATATGGCATTGTGGACACTTTGTCTGGCTGCTTGGAAGCTGGAGAATGAACGAGAGGGTAACAAGTCGCTGTTAAATTAACTGTGTCGCTCTTTGAGAGTTAGGTGGAAGCGGCAGACAATAATTATTGACAAGCTGTATGTGCACCATTAGCACAATCATGTGTCTTCCTTTTCTTAACTTTGTGAGAAGATACCTGTTCTGAAGGTTGTTTAAGCCACCACGAACACTTGACTTCATACCACAAAGGAGCTGATATTAGCCTTTTATTATTATGATCAATACTTTACATAGCCTTAACACCTGAATTATGAGAGAACACCAAGTAAACTCTGAAGCTCAATAAGTTCATAAGTAAGCATACCTTTGCTGTGATCACACTAGCCAAAGTAATGGTAAGCACAAATCTGAATATGAATCAGACATACGAACTATCATAGGAATGATGTACCATACCCATATCTGACCAAGCTTTGCCTGTAGATTAGTGATATGTCCAAGTATATAAGCAATATGTTGTATGCTCACCTTGGTAACTCACTATACTAATAAGAGATTTCTTATCCCAAATCTCACCTTTCCACCAAACCCTCAGGGTTTGAATTGAGCTCAGAATGGTTACTATCACAACTCCAGTGTCAAAAAGGATTACAACAACATCACTGATGGTAGTCGCTGTCAAAGGTATTCAGAGACAAATCAGACAAATACAGACCCCTATATCTTACACCTGATGAGTTTGTTAGTGTTAATCTAGGAAGAAAGTCCTAGTCAGCACAGACAATGTCAATGTATGTGAAGTAGTGGGATTGCAGTTGGCCCAAAACAGGCCCATACTATATGCAGTGAAATGGATTTATGCTCTGTATACAAAGTCTGCACAGAGACATACCACATTAATGATACGGGTAAATATCCTATTTACAGTAAAATCTGGCTGTAAGCAACATTATTCTTGTCTTCCCACTCATCCTGAAGCTGCGTCAGGGGTGTGCTCCTGACCATCTCGACTCCAGCGGTGAGAGTGATAGTCTGATTAGTGTTGTCGGGGTAGGGGATCATACTGGTGATGATAGCATACAGCCCCCTATCTCTCGCAGTCGCTAACAGCTCTCTCTTCCAGGACATCCAGTTGTCGCGGCTGAGCTTCGGTTTAATATCTCGAAACTTGTGAATGTCGTGTTTGGGATATGGGATGGTGCTTGCGATCGGGTGTGCCATGGTGAGTCAATGAGACTCTTAATCTGACAGAGTCGTAGGTTAACAGATAGAATATGAATATGACCTTTAACTCGAGGTCAGGTTAGATGAATGTTATAAGAGGCAAGGGCTTGGGCTCGAGTGAGAATTGACTTAAGTGTCTCGAAGTCAAAGGATCACAATGTTCATATCTTTTTACTCGCATGTGATGGGCTATTTATATGGACTTGGATAGGGGTTTTCGATGTGGGAGGTGGGACGATGGGGATAGTGGGGGTGTGTGCAATTGGTGCATCCATACTGGCGACATAATATACCTGTGCCACTACTCGCCTGCTCGGTATCGCCCACACGTAAGGCTGAATGGTGACGGCTGGTTTGGTGGCTCAAGGGATAAGGTGAAAAGGTGGGCAGAATGGAGTAGGAATGAAAGACTCAGCACATAGGTGCTGGAGTGAAGGTGTCGTGAGACGGGAATGGACAGATCGTCTGGGTACTCGTATGTACATTGGTAACGTATCTCTCAGCTCAACTCGTTGTGTGCATGTGGGTCTCAGGTGTGGACTTGGCTCGGACTGGGGGGACTTGATGACTCATGTGGGTGTATATATGTGTTCTGTGGTGTTCGGAATGGGCTTGGATATAGAAAGTGAGTAGAGATATTGAAATAGTTGTGAAGTCGTCATAGAGGGCATTACGAGTCATTAGATACATGTGTGAGATCATGAAACAAGTCGGGTGAGAATTAAGTCCGTAACTGTTATGTTCTTTATGTCCTTATGACAGTGGCTGCTCCCCCTCGAGCAGTGCCATGTTGTCATCATCATTGCTGTTGTCCAGGATAGGGTAGAGTTTGTTATCATTTTCATTGAATGTAAAATTTCTTGAGATCTGAACATGTTTTGAGGCTCTATTGTAATATTTCCAAGCCTTTGCAGTTCAGCTATTCCAACAAATGTGTGTTCTTCTGCTTTCAGATCAAGTTTGGCCCAGCGTTGATCTGGCACCATGGCCCAGCAGTTTGTCCCAAACTCTTCTAGTAATGCTATATTTGGTTAACAGTGCCTGAAATGGCATTGTGTCATTGCCAAGCGCTCGCATGGGTCACCTATTTTTGATATAACAGTCAAAAGCCACAGCCTTTGGCCGAAGTATTTTTGGCAAATTCTTGGTGAATATCATCGCCCACGCATGCTCAAGTAAGGTACAGTTGAACCTCTCAGCAATTCAATTTTGGGCTGTGGAGTATGGAGCTGTAGTTTCCATAATGTTTCCATACTTTGCACAAAGATCTTTGAGATTCTTGTTAATATATTCCCCACCATTGTCTGAGCAAAATCGCTTCAGATTCTGACCTGTTTGGGTCTCAAGGAATACCTTATACGTTCCAAAGTGCGTGAGCGCTTTGTCCTTAGCACTCCTGAAATAGATTACCATGTACCTGGATTTGATGTCCATGAAAGACTAGAAGTACCTTTCATCTGACAGTCCCTCGGTCTGGGCAGGCCCCCATACATCAGATACTGTTAGGTCACCGACCTGATTGACAGTGTCCTTGGCTCGTTTGGGGAATGGCTCCACATGCCGCTTGCCCTGTATCCATGCCTTGCATTGAGTCAGCTCCTTTGACTCATCAATTTCAAGTCCAGTAACTAGGTTGATATTCTTCAGCATCCTAATAGAATTGATATTGACGTTGCCGAGTATTCTGTGCCATTGATCTCATGACCGTCCCTTTGCCACTGCAGCAAAGTCCCATGCCTCAACTGATCAAGTGACTTGTGCCTTCATGCAGAACAGCCGCCTGTACTTCTGTCCTTGGGCAAAAATAACACTGGCTCACATTTTGAATTCGATGCTGGTGCCTGTGAATGTTGCCGTATTACCCTTATCAGTTAAATGCCCAATGCTGATAAGATTATTGGGTGTGTCTGTGTAAATAACCCGTGTATCTACATGTACATTAGTTATTACATAATCCCAGTGGGCCCCTTAGGGACCCACTGTATAGTTTATGCGTGGGAACCGGCTAGCGGCCCCCATCGCATCTTACCCTTACACTGTCACTACGTAGCATCAGAATACCACACATTGGTCAAGTTCTGTCATGCTCTTGTGACTTAAGGCTTAAGATAGACATCTTTACGGTCTGGCGCATGCTTGACATCACATAACTTGTTTGTGTTCATCTTGGCACCAATCTTGAATTCCATGTATACTGTGTCTCAATCTTGCATGTGGAGTATGGCACCGGGTGAAATCCCCTCAATCTCCGACGGCTCCTTGGCATAGCTAGTGAAATCATTTCAACTTCGAGTATATGCGGCATCACTGGTGAGTCAGCTAACCAGTCGGATGCAGAAAGCGCACTATATGCTACTTCCTTAGATACAAAGGCAAAATCCTTTTCCCCTGGTTGTCTGACTGTCTCCTTGGATTTGAACTACTTTGGTGCCTGGCCTTCTTTGCCACCACCCTTCACCCAACAGTCCTTTATGTAATGACCTTTCTTGCCGCAATTTAGGCATTTGCCCTTCGTCACCCCTGAATCATCCTTCTTGAGTCTATGACATTGTTGCATTTTAAGTGCCATCTGCTGAGATGATCCAGCTTTCCAGGCATGATCCTCATCTACCACTTGTACTATTAATATATCAGCTGTCATTATGGCTCTGCTGGCATTAACTGCAATGATGAATGCCGACCAAGAGTCTGGCAATGATATAAGTAGCGTGTTTGAGAACTCAGTGTCACTGATGTAATGCCCCCACATGTTCAGTTCCTGTTGAATGCCACAGAGCTTATGTATGTGTTCCTCCATGTTAGTGCCATCCTCAGCAAATTTCCTGAAGAAATCTTGTTGGAGATTCATGCTCCCCACGGCTCCTTGAGATTTGAATATTGCTTGTAAGCTATTCCATACCACAAACGAAGACATCATTTGATTAATGTAGACTAGTTGTTCATCAGCAACCCTGAGGCAGATTTCCTTCCTGGCTTTCTTATCCTTCTTCCTCCACTCGTCAATTCCTTGCTGCTCGGCTGCAGTGACATTGTCGGCATCTGCCGGTGTCGGTTCCATTTCCCTGCCAATGGCCATGTCCCAGAAATCCAAGTCATCAAGTATCCACTCAAGCCGCCAGTGCCATGCCGCGTAGTTGTCCCCATTTAGGGGGTCAATCTTGTACATGTTGTTGCTTGTCACCATCTTGATTGATATTGAATTGGTTTAGAGTGTGGAGTGCACTTGTATGCAGTTAGAGTAGACTTAGTCTGTAGTATTTCAGTTACAGCCGGGGCCTATAACCTGTAAAACGAAGGAATGTAAAATATGATATATTATTTGATCTAGTCAAGATCCATCTGCTTTTATACTAATCTTTATTACTAATGCTTCAAGCTGCCATTGTTCCAATGCCATGCCGGTGCACCAGTATCCCCGAGTTGAGAGTGTTCTCCACCAGCTTTGTGGGTGCCAGTTCATCCTCAGCTGACTCATCGTCCCAATTACTAACAGGATGAGAGTATTTGCTGCTGATATATAATAACTGAATTAAAAGTGTCATGGTAAGCACACACTAGTGTTCCAGTAATCTATCTTCTATTAAGCATACGACACCATTTCGTTTGCATTTCTTTGCCAGTGTGTTACTGTGTTTTCCACCCATGTGATTGAATTGTTGCCCTTTCATTGGCTATCCTGTCAGACAAGCGTTACTCAGCATTCGTGTGATTGGGTGTCACAGGGGTTTGCATATGTTTTCCTATGTTTTGACAGCATTGGATTGCTTTGCCAGTGGTTTGCCGTGTTTTCCACCCATGTGACATTGTGAGACGTTGGATTGTTGGCCTTTCATTGGCTATCATGTCAGACAAGTGTTACTCAGCATTTGTGTGATTGGGTGTAGCAGGGGTTTGCATACATTTTCGTCTGTTTTGGTGGCATGTGATGTTGTCTGTCTAATGTTATTGGCTATTGGCTCTTCCTCTGCTTTGTGTGTGTGATGCACTGTTTGCTTACCAAGGTTTTCCCTCTGCGTGCATGGGCTCAACGTGCACGGGCTCATTACCATCATCAATCAGCTGTCAGTGACATGTGCTACGATTTACTTATTGATATCTGTGGTTTCTTCTCCCGTGATTCCGTTTGCGTCCGTCTTGCTTATCTAAGCCCGCTCTTTATGTCCGCTCCTGTTTGACGTCTTCCATTGCGCTCCGTTGTTAGATGCGATGAACGTCTGGCTGGGTATTTCTCCTCGCTCCCTGGGACTCCTGCGTCGCGTGAGCGACTAGGACGATGGGGCCACCGTCTGCCAGTCTCAGCAGGTGTTTACCACCGCATGCTGAGTTCGAGACACCTCTTCCATTGCGCTCCGTTGTTAGATGCGACGAATGTCTTCCTCCACTTTAGGCCAGGTAGCCGTTCCCCGTGGCAAAGGAGGATGGTGTCGCGATCATGGATGGGAAGGACGAGGGTAAGTCGTGCCCCCCATGCACATGCACGTGGAGTGGGTGCGCTGAAGAGTTCGTTACATCTTTCTACATAGACCTGAGCTGGGTCTTTCTCCTCGCTCCCTGGGACTCCTGCGTCGCGTGAGCGACTACGACGATGGGGCCACCGCCAGCCAAGTTAGCCCGCATCCCATTGGCAGACCTCTACTGTGTACAAGGCATTCTCTTCGTGTTCATCCCGTACCTTCTCCTTTCATCAACCACCTGTCATACCCACGTCATGATCCAGCTGTTGCTCCTGTACTTGCGAAATATAAATCACCACATCCTCCTCAGAAGGTCTCTGTGGCTAAACAGGTGGGGATATCATTTCTCTCCATGACAAGCCTGAGATCGGGATGCAGGTGTTCGCGATCGACAGGCCATACATCCTCAACGAATTCCTTATAGTTGGAGACCATTCGAGGGTCCTCTCTAGTGAGTCACGGAACCTGAGGATCATTCATTGGACCACCCAAGGTATTGCAGATGAGGACGGTCATCGACCTAATGGGCTGGGCAGATGGGTAAGAGGGCTTTGTAGCGGCGTCAGCAGGTGAGGAATGTGACTGACGAGTACTTTGTAACAGGTTTGTCATTTCTGTCTGACCATGTGTCATGCTGTGCTGACAGCTTTTCTTCGAACATCGTCCCGGCATGTGAGGTGTTACGCTTTGGGGATGCGTCAGAACGTATTATGCTGAATAATGTATGTTCGTGCGTTGTAATCATGTGCTCGCTGTGTATGTTAGATTATGGTAAATCTGTCCATCTGCCAAGAATCTTGCACCAAAGTCAGGGCAAGTACGTCATTGAAGCATTTGGCAACGTTTATCTTTCACCCCCACAACTGCCTCTATCTACCCTATTGCTGTAGGTTCTGACTTTACGAAGCTCTGAGCTGTAGAACTCTACCGGCATCTATATAGAACGACGCACCTCAATGGCAAAGGTGGATAGCGGGATTGAGTACCAACTCGAAGGGCATTGTGACACACTGGTGTGAACCACGCGGCGGGTGGTGGGTGTACAGGTATGGCGGGTATGAGAACGGTGTTCGATTGCATAATGGCATTAATGGTTTTCTGGGGAAGAAGTTATCCTTCGCGGAGAGCGCGTCTCCTCCCAAGCGAATACTGGAGATAGTGTAGACAACACCATGGCAATTCAGTTGTTATTTCTCACTCACTCACCTCTTCAGCGCACGTAATGGCGCATGGTATACCCTGCATCTCCCCAGGCGATTTCTGAATACGATGCTAATTATTGTGCTGCAGGGCGATCCAAGCTGCTCAGACGTACCCAGGTGCCTATACCACGTATAATCAATACCGAGTTGTTGGTCCAGGAAGGCTCAAGAGATGATGAGCTTACAGGGTACCATCAATGGAAGTGAGCATGCTAAAGATAGAGATGTGGTTATTCCGGGAAGGCTTCTGTCGTCAGCCCTCCTGGTGGGTCGTTAGGATCGACGTGCGCCATCCGGGAGGCGTGAGGTGAGACTTGACCGGAGGAGGGTGGGCCAATGGGATCTGGATTCTGGACAGTGGGCGCGGGTGCCTCCCCAGCTACGATGCGGCCATGTCATCAGAGAAGCTTGCAAGCTGGATCCAGTCGGAGCGGGATAATTTAGGGCCTGACAATTTCCATGCATCACGGCACATGATCGTGGCGTCAGGAAGATATGCGTCGATCTGTCTAAGGCTGATGGCTTTCCATCACAGCGCAGATCGTGATCCATGGGACTCAGGCCTCAGGGCCTCAGGGAGAGACCGAGAGAGAGATGCGTGTATGGTTGGCTGGACAGCGGCGACTCTTCAAGATGGCGCCAGCGTGGGATTTCAGAGGCGCGGCCGAGCGCCGGTTTCAGGTTGGCGGGGAGCGCGTGCTGGGGTGGCAGGGCCCGAGGATGAGCCCCCCACGAAGCGGCGCATGGGGCTGGGGCTGGGGCTGGAGAGCGCGGCCGATGTCGATGCGTCCTCAGGGGCGCTGCGCCTCTCGCCTGGGGGCCGTGTGTGGGATGCATGTGAGCACCTGCGCCCATCACCGGCAAGGTCGGGGGGCATTCTGATACTTTATAGCGGGGCGGAACAGCCTCTGGAGCGACCGGCGAGGGAGGGGGCAACTTATTGTGTCCTCTACCTCTATTCTTTGCTTTCTTGGCCGCCTTCACTGCCTTCTCCTCATGCTTGCTTTCTGCTGGTCCATGTACGGCCTTTCTCGAGTATTGTCATTTTTTGCGTCCAACTTCGTTGTCTATGGTTGAAGTGTTGTGCCGGTTCATCGATCTTCTCAGACCTGGTGGTTGGCTCTTAATCAACAACATTGAGCACAATTTGTTGGGTGAATTTGGTCACGGTATCAAGAAGTTCTACGAAGTTTATCACAGCTATATGAAGCCAGACAAAGTGGACGCGATGGCCGGCCTGTTCATTGAACCCATCCTAAAGGCATCGGGCAAATTCAGCGACGTCTGCATGGAGTCGTACTCGATTTTGCAGAGTTTTTTCAGCGAGTACACATCCATTTGTAGCGTCTCTCTGATTAATCGGGTTACTCGCACCCACCGTTATATGGGACTGTGATCTTACGCTGTCGTGACTAATCCTCTCAGTCCATGTTGTGTCATTCCATATGAGTGATCCCTTGACCGATGGGGTGTGGCCATCATTTTTCCGGGGTTTTTTTTTTTTAGGGATTACACATCCATTCATAGTGTGTCTGCGATTAATCGGGGTTCTCGCACCAACTGAACGGTTTTTTTCAGGAATTACTCATCCATTCATAACATCTCTCCAATTAATCTGGGTCCTTGCACCAACCGAATGGGTTTGTTTTTTTGGGGGGGGATTAGTCATCTCCGATACATCGGGTTCGTCGTAGCTGCCAATCAGCTTCCTGTACGACTCCATTGTGAGTAATCCAGTCTGATTCATGTTGCCCTTCGGTTATGGATGTTCCCTCTGTTATTGGATTCTAGAGGGGTATTTCCTAGGGGCATACATCATCATCAATGGATTATCCACCTAGGGGCACACAGCATCATCGTTGACATCATTAGTGATGTATGCACTCCTAATCCAATGTTCCATAGGGGTTTACCCCTGTTCACCACTGTATAAGTAGCTAGGACTTTAGCTACAACAAATCATTGGTTTCAGCCCATTCACTCACATTGTTGAGTCCGTTTGAGTGAGTTAACAGTGTTCTCACTATCATTCTCAAGTTCCTTTCCCTACATCTCCTGCGCTCGAGTTAATGCGCAGACTCCTCCTGGTCCTTCCCATTTTGGCAAGGCAACGAAATAACGAAATAACACCCTCTATAAGCATACTACAAAGGAGGGTAACATCTGTACTGTAACTGCCAACAATAACAATTACATGTGTAAGTCAGGTTATTGTTGATCGACTCCGAGAGGCTGTTATGATCCTCTCGCTTTTGGGATTGAATTGTCCAACTAATTCAGATGGTGTCAGTTCTCCTTTGCCAATCTGCGTCGGACCACACCACCACCGTCACATCTCCAACGAATCTCGCATCTCAGCGCATCTCGCAGCGCGACTAAGTCCCGACTCTCCGAGGAGGTACCGTACACATGTACATACATTCTGCTGACCACGCAATTTGTGCTCAGATCACTGGCCGGCAGGGTGCCAGACTCTGAAGCGGATGCTGATTTATGAAAGGAAGGAAGACACAGTGCGCGCTGTTTTTGTTGCAGAACTCGATGCGTGTAATTCGGAGCATCATGGCATGTAATTATATGCACTGCCAGTGATGATGCATGGGCGAGAACTGGTGTTCATTTTTGCGGATGCCACAGGCGGGGATGGAGGGGACGCGATAAAAAAAAACTTTTTTTCAATCCCCAGTCAAATGTTGGGACGGGATAGGGCTGCACACCGTCCGTATTATGGCTATGGCCGTATAATCCACGGTAAGTTTACGGATACGGCAGGCCGTATACCGTCCGTATAATCAATACCCCACCCCCTCTGACGGTATGGTACGGGTACCGTACCATCCGTATTACGGTTGACGGATCTATTTGAGCATGGTAAATTTAAAATACAAGGTCTACGGGAGACTCTCACTGACGCTAGGACAGTCCCATATGTACCTTGGCATTTGGAAGATCACGGGGCCGTTCCGATATCTACACAAGGACGAAAGCCTACACCCAGGTCATGCTCGAAGACATCTCAAGTTCAGGGGACTCACATGATTGTATCGATACCGTATGCAGGATTTCTGAGCTGCTCCCTTGGGGTAGTCTAGTCGCATCGTGTCTCAGCTTCGACAGCTTATCTCTCTCCCTCTAACCCTTCCTCATTTAATCCTTCCAGAAACGCGGCAGATCGTTTTCCTTCAGATTAATTGCCTTCGATTTCCTGGTGGATAAAAGGTTTTGACACCCAGCCCTTGTACTTATGTCTGCTTGTGATCAAAATTCCATTTTTACAATTGGAAATTGTCATCGATCCTGGGGTCGCGTGCGGAAACATCGGGCTGTCTACATGGGTCAACGATCATGCACATAATTTCATACCTTACCAGCGAGTTACGTCCCCTCTCCCCGCCCAATCATGCGTTCCCACCACCTACACTCTGTGTGCCCAGTGCGGTCGCACGTTCCCCAACACTTAAAGTAGGTCTGCAAGGTGCTAGAATATCACGGAGTCGAGAGTCTTCTGCGAGATCATAAGCTTCAGCTACCTACTCTCTGTAAGGCTATTGGAATGCATAACATGCCTTGTTCGTACCGAACGTAAGAATACAACTAGTGGTGGTAGTATCGATAGAGCTTGAATGCACAAACAGCGGCAGGACCATAACACCAAGCACCATCCGATTAATAACCTAATTGAGTGGTCGTCACTGGACACGGAGTTCCTGAGTGATAAAGGCGACTGTATGCCCAGAGCCCAGTCACTATCTTAAACCGTTTAAGATAGTTACTGGGCTCTGAGCGTATGGCTACCTTTGTCACTCAGGAACACCATGTCACAGTTAAACCTAGTTAGAATGAACAGGAATGCCGTGTTGCTTAAGTATCACAAGCATTGGCGTGCATGGGGTTGGTTGCGGGTTGAAGGAAAATGGAGTTGGATCAAATGTTGAGATCATGTCGATGTTGATCTGGCTGTTGAGTTACAAGCGCCCAAAATGGCTCGGCTCAAAGGGCGCTGTGACGCGTTATTGAGGCATTGGTCGGGCAGCTAAGTTATGTCGCCGTACATACCGTATACGGCCGTATTTTTACGGTATCATACGGCGTCATACTGTACCGTATACCGTGCCGTCGGCACATCACCCAGACCCCTGACAGTATGGGTGCTGTGGCCGTAACACGGCACCGTACAGCCGTGGATGTACGGCACGGTGTGCAGCCCTAGGACGGGAGCGGAGCCACCCCCACCCGGTGGATGCATGCCACGTGCATGCCCGTCGTCAGACTAGGACCTGGACCATGGTCATGAATCGTGCATCACGCATCACCACTCCGAGCCATGAGTCAACTCGGAGTGAGGGACGTGAAGTACAGGTTACAGCGACAGGCCACACATCGCGTGACGATGGCGTCAAGTGCGGCCGTATCATGACTTGAGAGTTGAAGATAGACCATGATGCCATGCATGGACATGCGGCGGGCGTAGGAACTTTACTCTGGCATGACGTCTGTGGATGCTTATGTGCATCGAGACTGTATGGTGCTCCGAGTCAGCGTGTGGGTGTCCTGAAGACAGACAGCTGGACAAGCGGCGAGCCTAGGAGCTTTTCGAACATCCGCATATACTCATGTGCATCCTGACTGTACGGCGCTCGCGTGAGTATAAATATGCGCTACTCTATTCGTGGGATTGGGATATCAGTGTCCATCATGATCGGGTACGTCGCTCTTTTCCTCAGTTTAACTCATTTTAATAAGATGTCAAGCTCCACCCAAGCTCAAGTGCATTACACTAGGGTCTTGTGTACTCATGGTTGACAGGGTGTTTGCGCCCTCATGGGCCCAGGGCGTTCACAGCATGGGGCCTATCCTGGGCAGAGTCAGCGCACAGCTGAGTCCAGGTGTGGGCGGGGACACCCTTCGTCGTCAGCCAGTTACCGGTGTTCCAAAGGAGCTGACATGATTAACAACAGCTACAATTTTTCCAATCTGAATTATCGAAAGACTGTAAAAATATGCCAGACGTCCAATACCATATATCCTTGCTAGGTGGCACTGGCGTCATTCTGAGAATATCATACTAAGTGTAAACTACAAACACATCGCGGATCACCTCAGTAGCTTCCTGAGCTTTCCTGGGCCACCGGGCACAGCTCTGCATTACCGTCACAGCTGATATACCAAATGCACAATATCGCGGTTACCAGGTCGTTGTTCCCCATATCAAAGTTCGATGGCCTCTTTGCAACCTGTTCCCACATCGTATAGCCAAAATGAGAATTGTCTCGTGTGGCCATATTGAGCAACATTGACATGAACTAATACCTCTTCCGAGATATCCGCCTTACTGGACCATACTTTCTTTTGAATCTCATACATCCCCATTGCATGTTATGTACATTGAAATCTATCCTGAGTATCACAGGAGAGCCAGCACATATACATGTCCACTACGTGTCTCTGTGCTCATACCAACATTGCATTGTAGATCCACATCATACTGATTGATCAAAGAAGAATACACTCCCACAGTGTAATACCGAGGACTTACCCTCAATCGTGTAGCCATACATTTTTCCACCCCCATCTTTTCCCACAGTCATGTCCACCATTGAGATGATGTTTGTGTTCGCTTGGCAATCACATAACTGAAAACATTGTATAGGATGAAATTATTCTATGATATCTGTTCCACCTTGCCTTACATCCTGGCCGGAGCGAAGCGCAGGCCAGGCTTGTATGTAATAAGCAGCTAGCCCTAATGTGAGTTGGGCTGCATTTAATTGTAATCAGTGGCTTAGAACTGCTCAATAACATGTATGAGTCTCATGCCTCCTTAGGAATACAACTCCTAGGGGTGTAATCTCAAATGCATAAGCATCACAATCCAACCATTGGCACTTGGAGCGCCTCTCTGCCCAGATCGGCCAGAAGCACACTGCATGCCAGACCTTCTGTCATTGTGGCATTAAATTTGTAATCAGGTGTTGAAGACTTCCCATGAGGGGTCACTGTTGTCAATAAGTACCTGCATACAAATGACCCTGACTATCTCCTCGTAAATTGCCTATAATATGAAGACAACAAGTGTTCGAAGCGATACGAAGCGATATGGTTGGTGCTGACACACTGACAGTGTGCCACCTGGAAGCGAGATCCCCAAGCTTGACATGCAAAGAGGTTACTTCAACTGTGTGAGGACTGCTAGTTTAAGCATGTGATTTAGAAGTTGTTAAATATCCATTTTTATCCTGGGAATACTATCATTTCAATCAGTGGCTGCCAGCAGAGTTATAACTTTGTCTCCGTGTCACATAGTAACCATATATGGTCTTCACCTGTATAGCACCAATTGGTAATACAGGTAGCCGCAACCACACATGTTGGAGGTTAGTCGACGGTGATGCATGCTGAGCCCTCATAAGATGGCTGGATGGGTAAGAATGTGATGGTGGTATGGTATGCCCCATGCTCTTTCATAGCATTTACAAACTAACATAAGCAAGTATGTACTTCACACCCAATCAGTATCCCAGGCACGCACACATGCATGTACCACATGCAGTTCATTTCCCTTGGCTGTCCCTGCATATTCCTCAGGATGCAATACTCAAAGCTGCACACAGTTCACTGACTCCCAGCAGAAAAGCACAAACAATATTTTCACCTAGCACAATAATAATAAACTATGAACAAACTCAAATTCAAAACAGCACAGAATATATATGTATCTACATGTTTTTGACAGGATGGGTTGGCCAGAGTTAACAGATAGCCACATCTTCTATGGCAACCAATTTCCAACCACTGCAATAGATAAAAATGGTAGGTTGATGTAAGTTGCTGGGTGTCACACTGCTAGGGGGTTTGTGTTGGAAGCACGGCTATGATGCATTAGCTTGGATGCTGTCATTAAGCCTCTTCCATTCTTCCAGATCCTACCAAACCATTAACCAGTGCCTGAAAGAGACACTAACCGCTCACCGGAGGCGATCTGCTGAGCCAGATCTACATCTCCAGGACATGCAGTTGTGTGAGGAAACCCATCCAACTCTATCCCAGCTGACCGAGCCTCTTCAGATGACTGCTGGCCTTCCTGATCAGCAACATTGTCCTCCAAATTCTCAGCATTAAAATCCTCCCGGCTCAAGTGAGGGTTCCCAAATTCAGCCACTATAGCATTGTGAACACTTTTTCTGGCTGCATGGAAGCTGGAGAATGAAAGAGAGGGTAATGAGGGGGTGTTAAGTCGACTGTGTCTCTCTTTGAGAGTTAGGTGAAAGCGGCAGATGATAATTACTGATAAGCTGTATGTGCACTGTTAGTACAATCATGTCTTCTTAAATTGGTGAGAGGATACCTGTTCTGAAGGTAGGCTAGGGTCTCTTGAAGGCTTCGCTTTATGCAGCTAAAGTTAGCCATTATTTTATCATGATCAATGTATTACATACCCTCAATACCTGAAATGTGAAAGAAGACTGGGTAAGCCCTCAATGCTCAATGTCTTTATAAGTAACAATACCTCAGTTGTGACAGCATTAGCCAAAGTAATTGTAAGCACAAATCTAAATATGAATCAACGTATGCAATATCATAGGAATAATGTTCCATACCCATATCTGACAAAGCCTTACCTGTAGATTAGTGATATGTTCATATATATAAGCAGTATGTTGTGCTCACCTTGGTAAACCACTAGACTAATTAGAGATTTCTTATCCCAAATCTCACCTTTCCACCAAAGCCTCAGGGTTTGAATTGAGCTCAGAATTGTTACAATCACCACTCCAGTGTCAAAAAGGATTGTAGTAACACTATCGATGATGCCCACTGTCAAAGGTATTCAGAGACAAATCAGGCAAATACAGACCCCTAGATCTTACACCTAATGAATTTGTTAGTGTTAATCTAGGCAGAAAGTCCTAGTCAGTACTGACAAAGTCAATGTATTAATTTGTGAACTAGTGGGATTGCAGTTGTCCAAAACAGACCCATACTATATGCAGTGAAATGAATTTATGCTATTTATACAAAGTCTGCACAGGGACATACCACTTCAATGATAATAGTACCAAGAATAAGGAGCCCAAGAACACCCAAAACTCTTTGATTCTGAAGAGAAATAGCATAGGTGCGAGCTAGGAGAAGGCCTAGATAATAAAATGTGTTGATCCTTCTACCTGAGAAATATAAGGGTATAATCACTCACCCTGTGCACCAATCTGACAAGGAACTGCTAAACCAATAGCTAGATGACTTAAAATATTACATTTCCTTTGAATATATTAGTCTCTAGGTTGCTTCTTCATAAAGAATGCAAGTCATACTAGATACACATTCCAATCAGTAAAGGTCTTACACATCAGAACCATAAATGTAATATACATACCTGAAGGGGTATGGTAGATAAATCGCCATATATGTCAATAAGAAGGAAAACCATGGGCAGGTAACGAGCGGATAAATAGAGAATGGTGCCGATTTTGACGGTCTTGCACCAAATGTGCTTGATCTCAGAAGGCAGCTTGAGAAGAGCGTCGTAGATGAGCAGTACTGCGTAAAAAGCTATGGAAATCATGGAATTAGACATGGGACATGTACACATACCAAGCGCTGCGACGGTGGCAGAGTTGACCGCAAAGCTAGTGCAGGTAAGCGCCTCTGCAGCTCACAGTGTGGTAATTACAAACCCGTCTGATAGTAGCTGGATTTCAGCGGAGGGGTCCGCCTGAGACATGATATAAGAAAGAAAGACTGGAATGCGGACAAGGGACTAAGTTTTGCGTAGCGATTTGGGGTTGGAGTAGCAGATCGCGCAAGGCGCATATATAAGATTCTGGCCGGGGGTGCTGTCAGGTCAACCGATGTTCACAACATCCCATCAGTGCGAAGCATGGCGCAATTTGCAAGGTGGGCGGGTCTGATAGAAGAACGTCATGTAAAAAGAATTAATACAAGGTCGAAGCATCATCAGATACAGTGATCCGCTCAGACGAGTAATTGAGCCTTGGGTTCTTGCCAGCAACTTGCTATTATATCCACGGAATGGTCTCGAAAATGCATAGAAAACTTGACGTCATGTAAGCGCACTTGGCACTCATTGACGACTTCAAGTGCGGTGTCAGCCTAACGACACATGAAAATCAACTGCGACTAAGCTCACTGATGGCTATTAAGATGAAGCAGATCCGGGGTATTACTTAAAACGTTTTTAAGGGAACACGAGCAAGCGAGATGATTGGGAGATCCCACCTCAATCGCCAGAGTTTGCATGTGCCTGTCATTCTAAAGCGACGTCGGATGATCTCTGCAGGCATACTAGCTCGTGTCAATGTTGCTGGATGTGGCGACACGGGGCATTTTTCAATCTGGCGGCAAGTCCTGACGTGGGAAGAGGCCGTATGAAGAGACCTCGAATTTGGACATGAGGCACAACGACTGGTAACCACGATATCGTGCACTCAGTGTATCGGCTGTGATGATGGTAGAGCTGTGCCCGGGTGGCCCGGGAAAGCCCAGGGCGATCTGCAACGTGTTTGTTGTTTTACCTAGTGTACTATTATTAGAATGACGCCAGTGCCACTAGCGAGAACAAACGGTATTGGACGTCTGGCAGTTTTTAATTCAGATCAGATAAATGTGTAGCTGTCGTGATCAAATCATGTCAGCTCGCGTGGAACACCGGTAACTCAGAGTTAAATATAAACAACATTGCCCACATGCACAGCACATCCCCATCGCATTTCAAACACCGGATGCTGATAACCCCGAGCGAAGTGAGGTCGTCGTGCGCGGATCAGGAACACACCAAACAAAGACAAACATGCACACCGGTGCCTGACTCGGCAGCAGCATGACACGGACGCACACGTCATCCCGGCCACGCATTTTACCCATCCACTCCAAACGTCAGTTCACCTCCCCTCACACAACACTAACAGCCTCCCCTCCCAGGCTTCATATCTCCCCCCCGCCCTCTCCCGCCCACGAACATGAACTTACGATGTTTCCGGTGTGTCTGCCAGCGGAGGGACGGTGGGGTCTGTGTGTCTGTGCCGGGTGTAGATGAGGCCAGCAAGAGGAACGAGCCCAGTATACGGTATTTCCCTTTCCATATAAACAGGCCGTCCATCCTGGTTGACGCGTTTACTGCCTTCTCCACCGCGTCTCGCCATCCATCCATCAGCCAGCATGACCCAGACCCACACATGAACACAGACCCTGGAGACGCGGATGGTACGTCCCGTTGCCCAGTCCCTCGTGTCTCTTACCGAGCGACACTCGCTGCTCCCTAGACTCCACCCTGCCGCCCCTCACGTCCGGCTCCGCCCTCCACCCCGCGGCGGGCCCTTCCCGCCCTCGCCCACCGGCCACCATGAGCTCATGAAGTTCTTCCCAGCCTCCCCGAGCGGCGGCTCCTGCCCGCACGACCCGCACGCCCACCAGGACGCGGGGGGCTTCACCGCGGAGGACGCGCACTGCCCGTGCGAGACGTGGGCCATGGGCGAACTTGAGAAGAATCGGCGGATCGCGCTCGAGCGCGGCCGCTACGCGTGGTTTGGCGTGCAGTAGCGTGCCTTTTTCGACGGCGGGGACGCGCGCGCTCAACTGCGGGCGGCCGCGCCACGACACCGACGCCCCAGACAGCGGGAGTACTTCATGACGGCGCCCGCGCGGGAGTTCAGCGGCGCGGCCGAGCGCGAGTTTCATGTCGGCGGGGAGCCAGTCCGCGCCATTGGCGTGGCAGGGCCCGGGAAGAGCCCCCCGCGAAGCGGGGCAGTGGGCTGGGGCTGGGGCTGGGACTTGGGCCGGAGAGCGCGGCCGACGTCGATGCGTCGCTGCCCCTCTCACCTGGGGTCCGCGTGCGCGACGCACGTGAGCACGTGCGCGCGTCGCCCCCCAGATCGCCGCGGTGGACCACGGCCATGCTGACGCACGGCACATCCCCGCACCCCCGCACACACATGCCGCCGCCACCCTCAGCACCTACAGGCTCACCCGCAGCGCCACACACGCCCCGCAATCGCCCTTACCCGCGCCTACCACCGCCGCCGCCACCGCGCCCTTGCCCTTGCCCTTATCCGCCCCCTCCCAGAGCCCCCCAAACCCCCCGCCGACCCGCGGGCAAATGAAATCCGTCTTCGCGATCCCGCCCCGCACGCCCCATAGGAACGGGAACGGACCCGCGCCGACGCCCAGCGCGTACCTCACCTCACTCGCTCATGCTCCCCCCGCCCTCGCCCATGCCCACGCCCACGCAGCACGCCTACCCGCTCCCGGGGTCGCCGCCTCCCCACCCCCCCACACACACGAACCCGAACCACAGCTCGAACAAGCTCCCCTCCATCGCGGCGCTTGCACCAAGGCCTGTCACGGTCACCGGTCCTGGGATGGGTCCTGGTGTGGGGGTGACGAGTCTGGTGCCCGTGCGGTGGTATTAGGCGTATTTATTAAGGCTTGGGTGCGTGAGATGCGTGGTGTGTGGGTATGAGGTATGAGGTATGCGCAAAGCAAGAGCAACGGGAGCGTTATCATGATGTGATGCGGGGTACATGCCCCGGGCCCGGGGGTCCTCGGTATTCGATTCAGGAGGGGAGCAGGGGGAGGGAGGGGAGGGGAGGGGAGGAAACGTGCTGCCGACCTGCGCCGCGGCGCCTCGACTTGACCATAGACTGTAGTGGGGTATGGGTAAGGAGTTGGGAGTGTGGGTCGTGTACGAGTCGTGTATCGTGTGTCGCGCCGCGCGTAGCGTGTAATGTGTTGTATTTCTGTACTGGTATCTAGCTCTGTCTTGACTCTCAAGCTTCGTGGTGCTACGTAATTGTCATATCCCTACATTCCCAAGCCAATACCCCAACTACACCAATACACTAGTACACCAATCATCAATTCACCCAAACACCATGGCAACGTCGTTCCCGGGCAGCCTTGCCTCCAAGTTCCGGGTCCCTGATTCCAGGCACTCAAGCGTCGGAGATACAAACGCGGCCACGTGGCCAAGACCGTTAATGGTGTTAACTACTTTCGGCGCAAGACATCCGGTACAGTAATCAGTGTTTAAGTAGGTATGTCCTTACAACAAATGCCTTCCTGAGCTCCTGGCTTCCTCGTTGCACCATCAGTCCACGCTGTCATGATTCATTTATTCTGCGAATTATCCCTCAACACACAGCGAATGACCTCCTGAACCAGCGAACAACTTCCCGAACCGCGAATATCTTGCCAAAATATTTGTCACCGTAATGCTTCCCCGTGGGGGGCCGAGCCGGCCCCGACATCCCCCTCGCCAAGATCACGAGATGGTTGGCCCGCTACGCGGGGGTCACTCGCGAGCGAGTGGCATGCATTGAACACTATGTTCAACGCAGCATCACCGGTGCGGCATTCAGTGCTGCCGCCCGCGAGGGCCAACAAAATGTCCTCGAGACCAGCCATGTGAGGGCCGCGGTGCCGCGACCTCTCACTCACGCTCAGCTCGACCAAGAGCTGGCGCGCTTCCGGCCCCCTCCTCAGACTGAGGACCTGGCCATTGAGGCCATGCTCCGCGAGGACGCTGGCCTCATCACCCAAGTGGATACTGCCGCTAGTGGTGAGGCCGACCAGCCTCACCCAATCACCACCGATGACGCGGAGGTGCCCCCAGAGGAGTCACGCGCTCCACCGGCCCCGTACGACGACGACGACATCGTATCGACCACTCTAGAGGACTCCATTAAGGATGACCTCTATGAGTCGTACTTGACCCCTATAGTTGTCTATAGAGGGGGAGGGTGTAAATAACCTATGTATCTAACAGGCGGTCAGCGACACTTAAGACTACATAGACTACCTAGACTACATTGACCTTTCAGGACACGGGCATGTACAATAGTTATTACATAATCCCAGTGAGCCCCTTAGGGACCCACTGTATAGTTTATGTGTGGGAACCGGCCAGCGGTTCCCATCGCATCTTACTCTTACCTGTCACTACGTAGCATTCAGAATACCACTCATTGGTCAAGTTCTGCAGTGCCCTTGTGATACAAGGTCCTAAGATTGACATCTTTACAATATGGCTCAAATGGTTATTTACACTCTCCCTCTCTATGAACAACTCAAGGTTATTCATAGATGTCCTTGGCCAACTCATCATATGCCTCGTCTGACATAGGAGGTTAATCACAAAGGTCATGTAATACAGTATATATGTGTATATAATATATATTATAAGAGTATTAACAACTCAGTGACAATAAATTCACTGAGAGAGGCGAGTAGTATTCTTCATATTTTCATAGCATGTTGACTGAAAATCATGTAGTACATTTGATCCTAGGTATTGTATTAATATAACAGTGACAATAAATTCACTGAGAGAGTACATTTGCTCCTAGCTTTCTAAGAACTCTATCGAACCTTCCCTGCCATAACCCCAAGTTGCTAACATGCTCAACAGCAGCACCGGCAGGGTCAATATGCCCAGCAACAACACAATCCATGCACCGCAAAGCTGGAGGACGTCACACATGCATATCGCAATGAGGGGTCTGTCCTGCAAGGTGTGCACGCATATGGCAATGATGCCTCGGCCACACACCCGCATGTATATGATGACCCCTTCATCCCACGGGGATACCTTGAGCACAATGCGCCTCACACTCACACACATGGGCACGAGCCCCTGCACGGCTACCTTGGGCGCACACTTTTATGATTAATATTAGATTAAAATGCTTTGATAAAAGACTCCTATTGCCTAGCGGCTGAACCGCTATATTCGTCCCGTCGTTTTGTGCTGACTAAGCTTGGCGAGGCATGTCCGTCACTTCTAATGGAATTCCACTGACTAAGTCAGTGATTTGTTCCATCCATTCCTCGTGGAGGCGAGGAAGGTCATCATCCATGAGGATGATGGTGGTGGTTGGCTTAGAAGCCATTAGGCGCTGTGGGCGTCTATTAGGTCCCGCAGCACGCGGAACCGGTTTCCTCTTCCCCATCACTTTCACCGTTAGGTGAGAGCGCCTCTCCCTACGGTTGTAGGGTGAGTTCGAGGACGAGTCGTCCCACAACTTGTCCTCCTGGCTTCAATGAGCCAGGTTAGGCTTCGGTGCCCAGGTGATCCTGCTCACCCATGGCCCCTTGTCCTCGTTCATCGGTCCGTCATCGTCAAACGAGACCTTGCCCATGGGGATCACTTCGTTCACCTTGCAGATCATCCCTGGGCTCGAGAAGTCCAGGGTTATGCCGAATCTCCTTAGGAACGGTGTCCCTAAGATAGCGTCGAAATATTCGTCATATGTCTCACAACCAGATTTGATGGTCGTGTTCGTTCCATAGTTGATCGTGGAACGGCTGCCTATGCAGGCTAGCTGCAGCGTGATTGGCTGCTCCAGGGAGAATGTCTTCATCCCTGTAGCTCACGTGAATTCGGGGGATAGCAGTACCCCTTCGCTGCCACTATCTAGCAGGCAGTGGGCTTTTACGCCGTTTATTTCCCAGTACCCTGATAGGGTACAGTTCTCACTGTGGGGGCGCGTTGGCCGCCTCCTGTGTTTGCTTCGGTGGTGATACACTGGCTCGGCCGCCTTGTCTGGCGTGACTGACGTGCGTGCCACCATGACTTTCGTGGCGGTTTCATCCTCTGGTGCGAATCTGATCGCGCTGGACCTGTAGATGGTGTCTTCCACCTCCTCGTCCCATTCATAGTATTGGGACAGCTTGGGGTCCCACTCTTCAGCGGGCGGGTCTCCGTTGTCTGGAGTGTCGTTGGTTTGGGGATCACCTTCCCCTCTTCATCAATTTGATGGAGAGAGTTTTGACCGAGATCCGTCTCCAGATCTTCGGTCTCCTCTTCGTGCCTCGTGGCTGCTGTCCTGATACTGGACCTAAGCTGGGGGCATTCCGCCCTCTTCTGGCCAGGTTGGCCACATTCGAAGCACGTGGTGCTGCTTTGGCCACTGCTGGGCCGATCGTTAGGTCGGCCTGACGCCTGAGCCAGTGGGGCAGGTCGCGGGGACGACCCTGACACTTGAGGCTGTTTAGCTTCAGGCGGGAGTCCAGCTTGTGCTGGGCGTGGGGGCGGCAGCCGTTTTCCTGTTCCGCTTATTGAGAACAGGCTAGGCCTGGTGAGGCCTGTTTGTGTCAACGGCTTGCTCCCTGTGAGCCGGGCAGCGCTTGCCGTTGCTGCGGCGCATCCCCATGTTGTATCGGGATGCCTCCTCGATCATCCCAGCCATCTTGAAGAGTTGCTCTATTGAGCTGCTCTCAGAATTATAGCCCTTTTGAGGACTTGGTTGCGCAGCGCCGACACGAACCACCCCCGGAACGTGTAATCGTCTGGCGGCTGTATCATACGTGCCGCGTATTTCGTGAGCTCGTTCAGCATTTCCTGAACGGTTTTCATGCCCTGAATGACCGCGTCGAATTTATTGGATGCATGATGGTATGTCAGTGTGTGCAGGAACCTTTTTTGAAGGCCTTGCATCACAGTTTCCAGTGTCCAGCTGCGGACCTGGCGATCGAAGTGTTCTACGTTTCGAAGGAACCACTCCTGGGCTTCGCCGGTGAGGCGAGTGCCCACGTAGCCGACCTGCATGTCTATGCTGGTTGGCCCTAGGAGGCAATTCATTTTCAGCCATTGTAGGATGGCTGCCACGAAGATTTCAAACTCTTCGAGTTCAGATCCCCCAGCATATGGCTCGGGGTGAGCCAATTTCACGCCGGCTTTCGCTAGCACAGACTTCTCCGGGTCTGTGTCCGCAGTGTCTGCTAACGCCACGCGGATCATCCATGTGATCCTGTCGTACGGCTCCATTGGTACGACGTCGGCCTGGTCAGGTATTCCCTGGCCTTCCGTTGGGGCCATGGATCGCTCGCGCGGCCTCACAGCCGTGCGGGGCAGGCTGTTATATGCCCTGATGGGCCCCGGGCCCGGTTCGGGCTCGGGATCGGGAGTATTTTGTGCTCGGGGTTCCGGGGGTATTTTGTGCCTGGTGTCCCCGGTCAGTCCCGCGTTGCAGATGTGCAGCCTGCTGTTGTAGGCTGCGCGCGCCTGCCATGCGTCCTGTACGGCTCCCGTGAGCTGCTCGTCGGGCAGCTGAGTGGTGTGGCTGTGGGAGACTGTCTCTTCAGCGTTCCTCGCTAGTAGCTCGAGTGCCCGCGTGTGGCGGCGCGCGGCTGCGGCTTCTTTATGCTGCCAGTGTGTGACTTCGAGCTCTAAGCTCTCGGTCATCATTTCAGAGTCAGGCTCTGAGGCGACCTGTTCCCTAACGATCTGTTGGATCGTATTACGGCTGTCCGTTGGGGCAGCCGGTTTCTCTTGAGGTTCGTTCCTGAACCTTACGTCCTGTTCTACCGGGATGGCTGGCAGCGGCATTCGCTGCTTGTCTCGCTCCTTTCGGCGTGGGTCTTCCACGTCGTGACTGCGTTCGTTGGCTGCGGATTGTCGCGAGCTCGGACGAGTTGTGTCGCGTTCCCCACGTGGGTGGAGGGCTTTCTGGACATCCTCCAGCGTGGCTGCGTCTTGCAGCCTGATCTCCTTCACCTGGTGGAGTTCCTTGCCGATTGCCATTAGGGTGGCGGCGGCGTTGTCAAGCTGCGATGCCAGCTGATCATGCCTGTGCCGCGTCAGCGTGCTTCGGTGCAGCGCAGCCTGTACCTGTTTGTTCAGGGCCTCTGCCATCTCGTGGTCGATGGCGTGAGCCCTCGAGCTCTTGCAACTGGAGCTCAAGTATTCCGAGCCCTGACCCTCGTCTGGGGCTCGTCTTTTTTGCTGTCGTCCCCCTTCAGGGACGATCGTCGACGCTCTACTTCGTGAATGTCAGTTCGAGTCGTGGCTTTGTGCCCGCCTCAACGTTGTTGCTCTACTGTCTGACGACGGCGAGACTTCTCTGCCCTTTCCTTTGCCTCTGGGCAGAGAGGAATGGGGGGGCAGCGCCGGCTCGTTGCCCGGCGTCGTCTCTTCCTCGGCCATGCTCGACGAGACATGCTCGGGGTTCTCCTCGTCCTCTACTGGGGGGACAAGGGCGGTGAGATCTACGATCTCTCCGTCTTCTATCGTCCTGGACTCTTGGTCCAGGGTAGCATCAGCCGTCGTGTCACTGGGCTGCGCCTGGGGCGTGGACCTCGAGCTCATCGCTCGTGTCCGTCTTCGACTGCGTGGAATCATCATGCTCGCAGCTGACAGTAGAGGGTCTACTGGAGGGTCTGAACGATGTTTAGTCGTTGACGCAGCGATCTTTTTCAAGATTGCTTCGAATCCACTATCGATTGGTCGCGTGGTGATCAACCGCAGGATAGTTCAAAAAGGTGTAAAGATGTCGATCTTAGGACCTTGTATCACAAGGGCACTGCAGAACTTGACCAATGAGTGGTATTCTGAATGCTACGTAGTGACAGGTAAGAGTAAGATGCGATGGGAACCGCTGGCCGGTTCCCACGCATAAACTATACAGTGGGTCCCTAAGGGGCCCACTGGGATTATGTAATAACTATTGTACATGTAGATACATAGGTTATTTACACATATGTTCATCGGTTCATGTGCACTGTACATGCATACGGCAGACAGATGGTGTACAGTTCATGTGCACCATACCGTGCTTACAATGGATGGTGCAAGTGAACCATACATGCAGAGGGCATACAGATCCCATGCACCATACATGCAGAAGGTGTATGGTTCCTGGGCCCCATACAGCGCATGCGGCGGATGTTGCACATGAACTGTCCGTTGAGTATGGGAGGGGATGTGGGGTTGGATGGTGCATGGGCACTGTATGGACGGAGAGGGGAACGGTGCCACTGTACTGTACGCGGAAGGGACCAATGGTGTCAATGCAACGGGCGCCATTATTGGAAGCTAAAGGAATGGTGCATGAGCACCGTAAGCTAATCCAAATGAGGGACGGATAGTGTATTTACAACATGCAGTGTATGTATATACAGCCGGTTGTACCCACTTAATACCGCGGACATCTCACGGCTATACACCCTCCATTCCGACGTCCGACGCCTTCACTGTAGGAAAGATCGGAACTTAAAATACGCGCCCAATGCACTTGCCCTGAATATCAGTTCCAATTCATACTGTTATATCGTTCCAGATTTTCCCAAAATACAGAACTTATTTCCAGTACATGTTTGAACTGAAGAAAACTTCCAAAATAATTTTTTTGAAACTGTCACTGCAAACTTTTTTTTAAGTTCGAAAATGAACTTTAAATTGTTTCTCCAAGTTGATATAAAGTGTTCAATGGTTAATGACTCAAGAAATGATAACCATGACAGCAGATTGCAAAGCACTGCAGAGATGATACACGTATCTGGGAAATTCGAAAACTATGTGGCTAGTCATCGTCTTCTGGCTCTGGATCGACGAAAACAGTGCGAGCGAGGTCCCCGCTGCGATCGATGATTCCCCACTCATTTCCATGCTGGACTCACCCCACAACACATTCCACCGTACGGAGGTCAATAATAATAGTTGTCGTATAGTTGTCATATGTGGTAACGGTAACCTCATGTGTGGCGTCCTTGCCTCTGGTATAGCAAGGTGTGACCAGGGCCAAAAGGAACCGGGTGGGTTTCTCAGTGTCAAGTCTGCGTGAGGGAGGAAAAACAAGGTCGTAAATTGCCTCTAACCACCCGTAAAAAATCTGCCAGACTTGGGGCGGATGATGAAGGCCGCGGTGATTGTTTGCAACCATGAGTGTATACTGAAATGAGAGATAAATCAATGATTATTTCAGATGTTAAAAATAGACTGCACATACACGAACAAACGAGGTGTCACGTGTCAACTTCTCTTGGGCCTCGCTTATGGCACATCGGGCACGTATCTTGTCCCCCGCATTCACGATGCGAACCTTTCCCCATCTCATCATCATTACAGGTATCTTCTTCTTCATATAGTTCGTGTCGCACGCGTAAATCTGGGCAAGGTAGAGAGCAATTCAGGTGTGAACGTCAGGCTGAGGTTTGAAGTCGATCTTGCGAGGGGAACGCAGGATCGTATTGGGAACTAAAAGACAATAAAGATATAAGCAGTGCTTCTGAATACCCAGTATGTAATGGTATTTTTGACTTACATCCTTCATACTGCTTCTCGGTGCCTGTGAGGGCACCGTCGAGTCGCTCGGACGCAAGGAGCTCCCACACACGTGGGTAAAATGCTTTGAGCTGAGAAAGTTGGGCTGAGTGCTTGAGGTACATAGCGAGAGTAGCGTATGGATGGAGCTGTGAGGTAACCCGACTACCGAGCTTGCCACAAAACCGCTCCATTGGGAAGGCCCAAGTGGTCCAGGCAGGACCACACCAGCGAATGTAGTCGGGAATATGAAGCAACGCGTGTACGTTGAATGTACACACAATCAACCATTGCTCTTCGTACGCATAGTACCATCTGAATATACATAGTTAGCACGTACATAGTGTGGCACGGATGCCGGCCATGCCTCATGAGCGCAACGTACTTTTCATATTCCTTGACCCATTTGATTATTGAGGTCTCCATTTCTTGAAGCTCCTGTTCCTTGATCGTGAATTGAAGGCAACACTTGATTATCTCCATGAGATCACAATAGTATTGGTAGTATTTTGCGTTTGGGAAGCGATTGCGTAAGAGTATTGGACCCAGGTATTGAAACCAAAATGACATATACTCAGCTTTATACTTGGAGTTTGTAATGTCTGGCATTGCTCCTACAAAATCTGAGGGTATGGTTTTGTAGGCCTTGGCAGTTTCAGCACTGATAAGCTCCCAGATGTGAGGGGTGATCCGATAACCCTGGTCCACCGGCTCCAGATGCTTGAACTTACCTGATCCGTTCCAATGCTGCAGTAGCATGGGGCAAATATTTTCGAAGAATAAATGCATGATATCATGTGGGAGGCTCCGAGGAAAATGAATTGAAGGTATGTGAAGAACCATGGAGAGTCTATTGATCCCATCCTCCATGCCAATATCGTTCTGGCCACCAACAGTATTGTCCTCATTCATCTGAGTGAGATGTTCCTGGAGGTTTTCACGTGTGCGAGGTGGTAGGTTTTGTGGGTCGTATAGTTCTCTGCGTGGCCGCCCAGGGCCGCATGGACTGGTGAGCACTGGGTAGTATTTGGTATTTGAACTGCCATGGATGCGTTCAGCTTGGATTAGGCAACACCTACAAGGGCTATAAGCCCCGTGGCCTCTCAGGCATAGCAGCTTCGAGACTGCTGGCAGATCTCCTGAGAATATGATTGCATATGCGTGTAGATTGAAGCTTCGTTTAGTGTCTGCATCATAGGTCTGTATGCCCTTGGCAAGCAGATGGCATTCTTCAACGAGTGGGAAGAAAAATGTATCCAAGGCCGTGGGACTGCCTGGGATCAGGCCAACGGCAATCAAGTTTTCGATCCGTGTTCTGATTTCAGAAGATAAATTGTAATTCACCAAAATTATAGGCCAGGTGGAATTGCTCTTGCTTTCGCCAAGTGCCGGTCTCACTGCAAAGACCTAATTCTGTGTTAGAAACACAGTAAACTGCTGCCATTTATCAATGAACTCACCTGGAAACCATCTGTGGAGCCACCAAATGCGATTTCCCTTGCATCAGAAAAGTATTTGTGACCGAGATTGATGCCATCAATAATCACATCAGACTCGAGCATGGATCGGTAATTTGAGCCGTCGAATACATCGGAGAATTCTCCAGGGGTGTGCACATATTTGCTTCGGTACTTGAGTCGCTCAATCATCGGCAGGCTTTCATACCATGCTTTGAATCAAGGGATGATCGGGAGGTAGGACCACCGTGCGATTGGCTTGCCGGTGGCATGGAAGCGAGGGAGGTTACATATGGGGCAATCCCGACGCGCAGCTAGAGCAGCGACGAAGAGGCAGCATGACTTGTTACACATGTCATAAAAGACTGGCTTGACACCTGAGAGAAATTCCACACAGCAGTACATCAAGTACTCCGTGTCCAGGTTCAACCTGTGTCTGAAGAATCAGCGCAAGTTTTGATAGGTTGACCGTGATAGACCTGTGCCTTGGATACGTAGGGCAAAGACACTGATGTTATCAAGGTCTTGATCTGTGAGTTCGGTACCTCCTAATTGAAGAAAGATGAGACAGTATCTCAATTTCTTGAGCCACAGCTAGTATATATAGTAAAATCAGACACATACGAAGATCATGGAGTTGCTGCTCCCATTCATCACTGAAGCGCTCCTGGAGGACTTGAATGAGATTTTCATCGGTAATCTCATCTTCAACATCCTCTTCAGTACCATCTGCTTCTTCATCCTCTATGTTGAGTGCGGCATCGGCTGGAGGCAGAACAATATCACTAGAATTGGTGCTAGAATCACTTGAGTCACCAGTAGAACTGTCATCTGTGTTGACCGCTTCTTCCTCCACATCCATTCAGTCATTCAAGCTGGTGTCCTCAAAGCCATGATCATAATCACGGTTAGATATCGCCTGTTCGCCATGATCATTATCACGGTTATATATTGCCTGTTCTTGATCATCAAGATTAGATCTTGTCTGTTCCTGACCATCCGATTCCGACGAGTCAATAGCAAGCACCGCTTCAACAGCTTGAGGATGCCGAAGACGTTGTCTTGGACCTAGGTCCTTGAGGCAGGCGGGGATGCAACGACAAGGCTGTTTATAAGCCATAGCAACTTAAGATGTGAAGAGCGGCGCTTACTCCCAGTGGAAATGGGATTCCTGAATCACTCAAGTCAGTTCAATCTCAGCTAATCACATGCTAAGTGCTCTCTTCCTTATACCACCACCACCGCAACCGCTACTGACCTGTACCTTTGGTTTTCTTTGCCATACATACCGATTAAATGGCCAAAAAGTCCAAGACCAAGTCCAAGCAGGTTCCTAAAGAATGGACGGGTGTGTTTTTTTTTCGGTCATGTTATAGCCGCATCACACAACCCATCCCAGATCTTTTCAACACTCTCTCCGCTCAGGGTATTGACCCAAGGAGCCTGCTCCATACCAATGCCTCTGGTAGTGTGATACTCTTGTTTTATTTGAACGCATATACTGATATATATTGGCTACACATAACTAGCTGCTGGTCCCTCCCCTCAAATCAATAAACTTGTTACAGCCGCTACCCCTGAAATGACCATGGACACCAGCTCAGATCCACCACTCCCCTCTAATACCTTTCCTTCAACCACCTCCATGGCTTCCGCAGCCCAGCCCACACTTGAAGGCCAAGCGAACACTTTGAGTAGTGATGAGGACAATGACGGATCCGGCAGTGACAGCGGCGAGGGATCCAGAAGTGACAGTGGCGATGGGTCTGGCAGTGAGCGCAGCGAGGGATCCGGCAGCGACAGTGGCGATCGGTCTGGCAGTGACAGCGGTGAGGGATCCGGCAGTGACAGTGGCGATGGTTCTGGCAGTGACAACGGCGAGGGATCTGGCAGCAACAATAATGCAACTGATCAGCCCGAGGCTCCGAATACAAAAATCAAGGTAACTGACATAGAATTCACACTCCCAGACCTCATCAAAAGGAGTAACAATGGTGAGCCAATCAACGTCATACCAAAACCCGATGGCACCGGTGGTCGTAACTTCAACATTCGCATGCACATGGGTCTTGCAAGCCATAAATCCTTGTATACGGACATATGTGTGAGTTTTTCACACTTATTATTGACCTTGAACTAATGCACCATTCCGAACTGGCAGCAAACCGTACGTGGATGGTGTGCCAAGGCGCTAGACAGCGACAAGGCCATGCGTTACCAAGATAACCGCAAAATTTTAATTACTGAAGCAAACGTACATTATTAACTCTCTTTTCAGTCATGCTTTGGAGTACTAACAGTAGCCAGATACTACAACAAATTCCCGAGCTTAATTTTTTTCACGGCGCTTGGCCAATCCGTGCCCTCATTCAACAGTGTCTCAAGAATTCTTCCGAGCAAGCCCGCGCCAGAGCACGCAAACACTGTTGGGTGCATTGATGCTCCTGCACCAAAATCAAGCATAATATATCCAATTTGTTGTGTGCTTTCTCAATTTCTTCTCATGTTGTTCTTGTATCATGCATCCATTTCTCTGGTTATTTTCGAAATTTTCCACTCACTCCCTATCTCTCCATTTCATCTTGTTATTCCTACTTTCACAAGCGGCTGCACCCAGCGGAGTCTGAAATGACTTCGACGCGCGAGCTCTTGGGCGCTAAAGGGCCGGGTAGTAGTACATGCGCAGTGAAACAGTTTCCCCCTCTCTCAGTGACAACTAAATTCACTGAGAGAGGCAAGTAAATTAGTCTAGCATTCTCTCGATTTATTGACCTAGAAATCCTCTGTAGTGAATTAATTTCTAGGTAGTGTATAATATATTTACAGTGACAACTAAATTCACTGAGAGAGTGAATTAATTTCTAGTCTATTCTTTTGAGCAAGAAGTCCATTCCTACTGCCTATAATTCCTGTCCTCTACAAACACGCCACTCATAACCATGTCATCCTTCAGGTGCAACCTCAAGTTGCTGGTGCCATCACAGCCCCACTCGCTGCCGCCGCCGCACCGATTGCCCCTGTTGTTCCAACAGTTGTGGCTGCTGCCACTGCCCCAGTGGCGGTGACCAAGATCAAAAACAAAAACAAAAAGGGCAAACAGGTCACCAAGGAGAATCCAAAAGAAATCTTTCCATCCAAGCCAGTCCCAGTCTCGGTTTCGCTTACCATGTCCAAAAAGAGCACCAAGAAGACCAAGAAGAAGGCATTGCATGCAAGTAGTGATGTACAGGACTCAGCGGCTTCACCGGTAGCTTTGGTTTGCTTTTAGTTTTATTATGAAGGCTTATTACTAACTACTGGTTTAATCAGTCTGCCCTACGGGAGGACACCCGAGTCGCCAAGCCAAAACCAACGCCAAACTTTCAACCGGTGGAGAACCTGTCACTAGCAGCCGGAAGCCGCGATGACCTCGAGATGCTCGGAATATCCAACAGACCGGCTAAAACCAAGGGCAAAAAAAAGTCGGCAGGCAAATGTGTGACTGCCAAGGCAAAGGGCAAGATGGCTGCTCAACCGGAGAATACTACAGGGAAGAAGAGAAAGAGATCGGCTGTAGAGGTGGATTATCTTGTTGAGGGCCACGCGATGGTGAGGGGTATCTGACATTATCTTTCATGCGTACTCACCAGTTGGCCAATCGAACATGGTATAGGCTCAACACACTCAGACTTCTCTGGTCAGTTCATCCTTGTTCTCATTGTTATTAGCTCATCGTTCGGTTCCTTCATTAGGAGCGTATCGAGCCGGAGCCGCCTAGGAAACAGGCAAGTAAATCGTTACTACTATTCTAATACACACATTGATATTGCACTGCAGAGCAAAAGAATCTCCAAACCTTCCAAAAAGGTCCTTGAGGTGCATTTGCCCATGCTTGCTTCTATGAAGCATTGATCTTGCTGCTTATTATCGCACACACCAGATGAACGATGCACCCTCTGGCTCCACATCCAAGAAGAAATGATTGCTAATATATCTCTGGCGATGGCCCTTTGACCTCTCTCCGCCTTCGTTCGCCACGCTCCCGCACTTGCAATAAATTTATCTAGGTCACACCTCATACGCTGGCTTCTCGCTCTCGCAATGCTCTTGTTATGCTCTTGACGCACATCTGCACTCGTTCTCACGCAATCTCAGCTCTTGTCAACTCACTCGTTCTTGCCCTCTCTTGGGTCTCTTCGACTCGCACTAGCTTTCACTCACATTCTTGCACACTCTCGGCTCTCCGGCCTCGACTAACACTGGCATTGCGCAGTTTCGGCTTTCATCAACTAGACACATTGGTGTTGGGTTGGGATTAGGAGGATATCCGGCTTTGTATCCAGTACTGATTTATCGAAATAAATGCACTTTTTTCCAGTTCTAAATACCTTAAATTACAGTGCCTCCAGAACTGTACTTAAGTGCAAAAAAGCGCATCAAGTGACATCGGCGCTCTGTAAATTCAGTACGGGTCAAATGAGCCATCCATATCTCTGCATACTGAAGTTCAGCTCTGCGGAACTGAACTTCAGTGTGTCCAGAACTGATATTTCCGTTCGCCAGGTACTGAAGTTCAGGTCCCACGCTTCCTGCAGTGCCTTGGTACCATGGCGGTTTCACTGACACCCGTTAACGCCTGTATGTCTGTGCTGCGGCTCCTGGGCTTTGAACAGTATCACTGTCCGCATTGCTATTCACCATCGTTCTTTCGGACTCGGAGAACATGAGCCGCCACGCTGTTTTCTTTAATTTCGTGTCGACATATCTCATGTACACGTCAGTCGGGCTCTTCACGTGTGTCCATCAACTGACCCTCTCAATCAACAATTAACTGCTGAGGCGACTGGGGAATAGTGTTGGGTGCATTTATGCTCCTGCACCAAAATCAAGCATAATATGTTCGATTTATTGTATGGTGTTTCAATTTCTTCTCACATTGTTCTTGTACCATGCATCACTTCTCTGGTTATTTTCGAAATTTTCCAGTCACTCCCTATCTCTCCATTTCATCCTGTTATTTCTATTTTCACAGGCGGCTGCACCCAGCGGAGTTTAAAATTACTTCGACGCGCGAGGCCTTGGGCGCTAAAGGGCCGGGTGCATGTATATGCCTTCTGAGACAGGATTGTACTCCTCTCTCAGTGACAATAAATTCACTGAGAGAGGCGAGTAATATCTTTCATATTTACATAGCATGTTGACTGAAAATCATGTAGTGTATTTGTTAGTAATCAGGACGATGATACAGCCGAGGCAGAGCCGGCACGCACTTAGCTGGAGGTTCGAGATCGCTCTCGACCCCGGGATGCTGGTGCACCGGCACGGCATCGTCACAGCATCAGCTTGAAGGATTGGTAATATAGGAACATCACATTTAGTATATAAGGACAGAAGATCTTGTATAGATCATAGAATAACAGTCTATTATTTACTCCTTCATTCCACAGGTTATGGGCCCCGGCCATAACTAAACTACTACAGACCTAGCTTACTCCAACTACGCTCTACACTCCACCAACTCAATACCGATCGACGATGACGAGTAGCAACAACACGTACAAGATCGACCCCTTGAACGGGGACAATTACGCGGCGTGGCGCCGGCGGCTCGAGTGGATACTCGATGACTTAGATCTGTGGGACGTGGCTATCGGCAGGGAGACGGAACCGAGACTGGCAGATGCCGACAACGTCACTGCAACCGAGCAGCAGGAGATCAACGACTGGAGAAGGAAGGACAAGAAAGCTAGAAAAGATATTTGCCTCAGAGTCGCCGATGAACAACTAGTTTACATCAATCAGACGATGTCTGCATTTGCTGTATGGACTAGTTTACAAGCTATATTTGAATCTAAGGGAGCAGTGGGGATTGTAAATCTCCGAAGAGATTTCTTCCGGACGCTTGCTGAGGATGGCGCAAACATGGAGGAGCACGTACGCAAGCTCCGCGGCATTCAACAGGAACTGAATGCGCGGGGACATTACATCAGTGACACCGAGTTCTCGAACACGTTGCTGATGTCATTACCAGATTCTTGGTCGGCGTTTATTATGGCAGTAAACGCCAGTGGAGCCGGGACGACAGCTGATATATTAATAGCTCGAGTCCTCAATGAGGATCGAGCACAGAAAGCTGGATCGGCACGGCAGACGGCGCTTAAGGCGCAACAACGTCACAGGCCCAAGAAAGATGACTCAGGAGCAACAAAGGGAAAATGCCGAAATTGCGGCAAGAAGGGTCATTACGTGAAGGACTGTTGGGCGAAAGGTGGCGGCAAGGAAGGCCAAGCACCAAAGTGGTTCAAATCAGGGAACAAAGAGATGGTTAAACAAGCGGAAGAAAAGGACTTCGCGTTTGTATCTAAGGAGGTAGCATACAGTGCTATATCTGCATCCGACTGGCTAGCCGATTCAGCGGCAACAACACATATAGCTCGAAGCCGAAACGATTTCGCTAGCTATGCCGAGGAACCATCAGAAATTGAAGGAATTTCACCCGGTGCGGTACTACATACACAAGGCCGAGGCACTATATACATGGAATTCAAGATCGGCGCCAAGATGAACACGATCGAACTACGTGATGTCAAGCACGCACCGGATGCGCCGAACAACCTTATCAGCGTAGGGCGTCTAACTGATACGGGCAACACGGCCACATTTTCAGGCACCGGCGTCGAATTTAAATCACGCGCCGGAGTTACCTCGCACAGGGACAGAAGCGCGGGCGGCTGTTCTGTATGAAGGCACGAGTCACTCAATCAATCGAGGCACGGGACTTTGCCGCAGCGGCAAAGGGACGGTCATGGGACAAATGGCACAGGATACTAGGGCACGTCAATATAAACTCCATAAAATTGTTGAAATCTAACAACCTAGTTACTGGACTTGAGATCGACGAGTCAATCGAGCCGAGCCAATGCAAAGCATGCATACAAGGCAAACGGCATGTGGAGCCGTTCCCCAAAAGAGCCGAGGACACTGTAGAACAAGTCGGTGACCTAACAGTCTCCGATGTATGGGGGCCTGCCCAGACCGAGGGACCATCGCGTGAAAAATACTTTTATTCTTTCACGGACATCAAATCGAGGTACACTGTAATCTATTTTGGGAACACCAAAGATGAAGCGCTCAAACACTTCGAAACGTACAAAGCATTCCTCGAGACCCAAACAGGTCAGAAACTGAAGAGGTTTCGCTCGGACAATGGAGGGGAATATGTCAATAAAAATTTCAAGGAATTTTGTGCAAAATATGGCATTATCATGGAGACCACAGCTCCATACTCTCCAGCCCAGAATGGAATCGCCGAACGACTCAACCGGACCCTACTCGAGCACGCACAGGCAATGATATTTGCCAAGAACCTGCCAAAAATACTCTGGCCCGAGGCCGTGGCTTACGCGTGCTATATCAAAAACCGATCACCCACGCGAGCGCTTGGAGATGACGCGACGCTGTTCCAAGCACTATTCGGCAAGAAGCCGAACATAGCACGTCTAGAGGAATTCGGGACAAATTGCTGGGTTATGGTGCCGGATCAACGTCGAACTAAACTTGATACAAAGGCAGAAGAACATATCTTCATCGGAGTAGCAGAACATGCAAAAGCCTGGAGGTATTACAATAAAGCCTCAAAGCACGTTCAAATCTCAAGAAATATCACATTCGACGAAAATGACAATCGACAGATAACGACGATGACGACACGGCACCGCTCGAGGGGGAGCACTCACCGCGCGACCATGTGCCGGACCCAATCACATCTACCCCACAGACGTCATCACCCCAGACAACGCCCGTCCCTGATCCACCTGAACAAGCACCAGCTCCAGAGATCCGACGGAGCGCGCGTATCACTCAAAGACCAGATTATCGGAAACTGAATGATTCAGGACGCACCGAGCAGGTTTACATAACAAGAGAAATCGTCACTGAACCTGAGAATTACAGAGCGGCGGTATCACGTGATGATGCACCGATCTGGGAGAAAGCGATGGAAATTGAGATGGACCAACACAAAACGTTAGGAACATGGGAATTAACAGAACTACCACCCGGACGAGTATCTATCGGTTGCCGATGGGTATACGCCGTCAAAACACAACCGGATGGGCAATTCGATAAGGCTAAAGCAAGGGTTGTGGCTCAAGGATTCACACAGAGGCCAGGGATGGATTACTACGAAATAACCTCACCCGTGGTCAAATTCGATTCACTACGTGTTCTATTAGCCATCACAAACACACTCGATTGGGAAATCGAAATGATAGATGTCAAAGGCGCCTATCTCAATTCAACCATAGATGAGGAGATCTACATGCGTCAGCCCGACGGTTTTGATGATGGATCTGGACGCGTTCTAAGAATATACAGAGCGCTCTATGGACTCAAGCAATCGGGACGAGCTTGGCATCAGCGCTTACGCAAATTACTACTCGATCTCGGCTTCCATCAAAGCACAGCCAATGAATGTGTCTACATCAGACAAGATAAGGACTCAATCAAAGTCATATCAGTATATGTGGACAACTTCGGACTATTTGCTGATTCCAAAGGAGGGATGGTTAAGCTCAAGGGGGAGCTTCATGGAAAATTCCCTTTAACAGATTTAGGAGAAATGAAGAAAATCTTGGGAATTAGAGTTGAGAGGAATAGGGATGAGGGAACACTGATCATGTCTCAAGGACATTACATCGACATCATACTTGATCGATTCAACATGGCTACGGCACATTCCGTATCTACACCTCTGCATAAAATGATCAAACTCACGACACCTATGGACTCAACAGGTCCAACTGCCGAAGTACCCTATACTAAAGCAATCGGATCGCTAATGTATGCAGCACTCAGCGCACGACCTGATTTGGCCTTTACCGTACAACATCTGAGCCAATTCACTACTACTTACGGAGCCGAACACTGGACGGCGATCAAGCACGCGCTCAGGTACCTCAAGGGGTCACGTGATGACGGCATAACCTTCCGACGAGACGCTGGTCTCGACCTCGAAATATTCGTCGACGCAGATTATGCTAATAGAAACGACACACTGTCTATTAGTGGCTATGTAGCGATACTAGGAGGGGGAGCCATTGCATGGAGCTCGAAGAAGCAGCGAACGATCGCATTATCTACTACGGAGGCCGAATATATGGCACTCACCGAGGGCGCCAAGCAATTGATCTGGCTGAGGCGCTTCATCGAGGAGCTAGGAATAGATCAGGCCCAGCCCACGTCACTTCGATCAGACAATCTAGGTGCCATCACACTATCGCATGACGCAACGTACCATGCGCGTACCAAACACATCAATGTCGCATATCACTTCATCTGTGAGAAAGTGGCCTCTCACGAGGCATCACTTACGTACGTACCGACGAAGGAGAACGTAGCGGACATATTTACAAAGGGACTGGACTTGCACCAACATAGGTATCTATTAGGGAAATTAGGATTTTACCGAAGGGACTTCTCGCTGAGGGGGAGTGTTAGTAATCGGGACGATGATACAGCCGAGGCAGAGCCGGCACGCACTTAGCCGGAGGTTCAAGATCGCTCTCGACCCCGGGATGCTGGTGCACCGGCACAGCATCGGCACAGCATCAGCTCGAAGGATTGGTAATATAGGAACATCACATTTAGTATATAAGGACAGAAGATCTTGTATAGATCATAGAATAACAGTCTATTATTTACTCCTTCGTTCCGCAGTATTTGATTCTAGGTATTGTATTAATATAACAGTGACAATAAATTCACTGAGAGAGTGTATTTGATTCTAGCTTTCTAAGAACTCTACCGAACCTTCCCTGCCATAGCCCCTTAGTTGCTAACAAAAAGGGATGTGGTGCATTCCATGGCTGTCGCTGAAACCGACCAAACCTTGGGTGTATTGGGGTGGCATCACAGTTGTGGGCGCGCACGAGAAGGCCCGCGTGGGAGACGCACGTGATCTCAAACCACCACCACAAACAACTTTCCCATACCTCACCAAGCTCAACACCCAAAAATCCATCGAAAGTCTCAGTCAAAAGGGACAACAACCTGGAAAAGCGCATCCCACAACCAGGATCCACGGCGGACATGTGAAAACCCGGTCCCAATGTCAGTGATTCCCAGCAAAAAGGCAACGACCATGCGACCGCCCCCACCCAGCACAGAAGCTTGGAATCTGCACTCCAGCTCACAGAACACTGCCAGAGGCGACACCGAAAGTACGCGCAACAACTCGGCGCCAACCCCGGAGGAAGCCCACCAATACCTACTATCCAAGCGACTCCTCCCGCACCAGCAACTCATAACGATCTACTCCCTCTCAACAGCGCTCCTCCACCTAGCAGAAGCCCAAACAACAATCCCCAAAACGACGGAAGAAGGTATAAGGACGATATCCACACTAATGAACGATTTAGCAGAACGCACAGTCGCCTCAGAAGTGGCCACAATCGTCAAGGAACGACTGCACGGGCTAATGACACACTGGCACCAACCATTCAGAAGATAGAAAAAGCAACAGCAGCAATCAGTGCATCTACAACAAGCCTCGCAGGTACAGTGGAAGAGCTGAGACAGGAGAGTGACGGGACAGCACAAAGGATAGTAGATGCTGTATCCGCGCAGATTCCGGCGACCACAGTGCACACCCCGACAGAACCCCCCGTTAATGCGACAAGCACCCGATACCCGACATACGTGGCAGCCCTAGCAGCATGTGCCACCAGGCCGGTCAGCCTACAATCTAGCATGCTGGCGAAATGCGACCTTCGCACATGCCAGGTACTCATAGAAAAGGCACCAAACTCACCAGACCTTCAGATCTCACATCTCCCTGACCCCGACATACTCGACAACGCAAACCGAGCAATAGAGGCGGCCATTGGGGAAGAGGAACTGGAGAGACCCAAAGCCGTGGGGGTGCAGCGATTGCCCAACGGCAGCATCCTCCTAGAAATGAGCACCGAAGAGGCAGCGGAAAGCCTCCAGAGCCAGGCCCTCATCGAAAGATTCCTAACACACCTCGATGCATCGGCGATAATCAAACCCACTGTCTACCCAGTCATCGCCGAATTTGTCCCAGTAAGGTTTGACCCAGCCTCTCGAGACAAATTAGCAGCGGTCGAGGATGCGAACACCCTCGAATGGGGTGACATACTAAATGCGAGATGGATCAAACCACCTGAACGCCGCTCAGAATGCCAGTTCACAGCTCACCTCATCATACAGCTACAAAACCGAACCGCAGCCAACACCCTTATCCGGCTTGGGATCCAAATAGCGAGTACCAGGACAACTGCGAGAAAACTCATACAGGAAGCCAAACGCTGCCTCAAATGCCAGAAGCTAGGCACAGCACACATGGCCGCGCAATGCCCCCATCCCACAGATGTGTGCAGAACCTGTGGGAACGAGGGGCACCGGACGACAGCGTGCAGCGTAACTGACCCCAACAAGTACAGGTGCGTTAATTGCAATAGGACAGGGCACGCCACCTGGGACCGAGGATGCCCAGCATTCAGAGAACGGAACAACAAAATACAGCAGAGGAATCAGGAGGTCAACATGCGGTACTACCCATCCAGCACAGACCCGCAATCATGGGAGCCGGCTCACCCACCACAAGAGCCCACAATGCCCCCAGTGCCCACAGCCCGACCTCGTTTCTGGCCAGCAGCGAACATCGACTCGTATCACCCTGAAGACGACCCACACCGGCCAACAGCACATCACCAGCCCGGGCAACAACCACGACACTGCAGTTACCGCGGCCGTTCAGTGACTCGGCGACCAACCAGCAGAGGCGGACATTCAAGGGGAACGGGGCGCACGCGACAACTATCCCTCAGCGATGTGGGATTCACAATGCAGCCAAATGACAGAGCACCACAACACAACTCCACAACCCATGAATAATACGACAGAACGCAACATCTCAACATTGAAAATATGGCAGCAAAATCTCAACAAATCTGGAATAGCGCAACAAGACCTCATTAATTCCATAGACCCTGATGAATATGACATCATAATATTACAGGAGCCTTACTTTGAGTTTTTAGGAAACACACGGATCAACCACAGATGGTACTCGCTGACCCCCACAGCGCACAGAGATGACCCCAAGAGAACCAGAGCCGCCACCTTTGTAAATAGGCGTCTCCGCACCAGCACTTGGCAGCAAATCAGCATCGACTCACAAGATGTAGTAGCCATGCTAATATACACTAATGCAGGCCCGATCACCCTCATCAACATATACAGCGACTGTAATCACTCACACGCTCTCCAGAAAATCCACGACACCATCCAGGCGGACAGGCGGGCGACCAATCCATCCAAACAGACAACATGCTGTGGATGGGCGACTTCAACATGCACCACCCGCTCTGGGACGAAGAGTGCAATTCTCACCTATTCACAGCTACTAATTTAGATGCCACGCAGATATTGTTAGATCTTCTAGCGCAGTACGACATGCTCATGGCACTGCCGAAAGATGCACCGACCCTATGCGCGTCCAACTCCAAGAACCGCACAAGACCAGACAACGTCTTCTGCACCTGAGTCATGTACGACCTCTTTCTGCAATGCGTGGTATACCCCAACCTCCAACCCCCATGCACGGATCATTATCCGATATCCAGCACAATAGACGTATCGCTGCCAAGGGCAGAAGAGCCTGCAAGAAGGAATTGGAGACAAGTTGACTGGCCCGAATTTCACAAACGGCTGCAGACCCGACTGGAGACACTCCCGCCCCCCACAGAACTCAGCACCAAGGAGGAGTTTGAAGAATGGCTCACACAACTCACCACAGCAATCAACACCACGGTGGAAGAAGCGGTCCCTTACTCGAAACCCTCACCTTACTCAAAGCGATGGTGGACGAAGGAACTCAGTCAGGCCAGAACCAAAATGTGGCAGACAGCGAGGCACGCTAACCTAGTACGCAACGACCCACTGCACCCCAGTCATCAGGAATACCGCGACAAGCAAACGAGTACACTGACCTGATTAAAACCACCAAACAGGAGTTTTGGGTAGAGTGGCTTGAAAACGCCGATGAAAAGACGGTATGGACGGCAAGCAGGCTGGTCTCGGGCCCATCAACGGACAGGGGTCGCACAAGGATCCCCCCACTCAGGATCACCACAAACAACGGAGCAGAGGTCACTGTCACAAACAATGAGGACAAAACCAAGCTGCTGTTCAAATCCTTCTTCCCTTCACAGGGTGCGCAACGGCAAAGGGACAACGCGAACCAATACCCAGCACCAGCGTTCGAGTACGAACCGATAACAGACCAGCAGATCCTCCGTGCCATCAGAAGGATGAGCCCGTACAAGGCTGCAGGGCCATCGGGCCTATCCAACGCAGTGCTAACGCACTGCGCAGCATTACTGACCCCACACTTAGGCTGTCTTTACTGAGCAACCTTCCACCTTAACACCTATCCACCTTAATGGAAGCGCTCGCGAAACCTCTATCTGGATGCGTCACAGAAACCCTGTCCTACTATGCTGAGACAAGACACCTGCTGCCAGATAACAACTTTGGAGGAAGAGCAGGCTGTAACACCATAGATGCAATACAGCTGACCGTAGATTTTATCAAGGAGCAGTGGAGGAAAGGTAACGTCGTATCGGCACTATTCTTAGACGTTAAGGGGCCTTCCCTAGCGTCGCCGTTGACCGACTAATCCATAACATGTGCATGAAGGGGGTACCACAACAATACACCAACTGGATCAAAAATAGGCTCCAAGGGCGACAAACACGCATCCAATTCGACGACTTTCTGTCAGAACTACTCGATATAGACAACGGATGCGACCAGGGTGACCCCATCTCAGTGATACTGTACCACTTCTACAACGCAGGTCTCATAGAGGTAGCACGCAAGGAATGCAATGAGCTTGCGCCTGCGTTCATAGATGACGTCACCTGCCTGGTGGCTGGAGAGTCCTTCACCAGCACGCATGCAAAACTGAGCCGAATGATGAATAGAACAGGCGGGGCATATGAATGGTCGATAATGCATAACTCACAGTTCGAGCTGGACAAGATGCAGGTCATGGACTTCACACGAAAGCAAGAGAAGGATCCCACTCGACCTGGCAAGACTAGACCGCTAAATAGACCATCGCTCGACATCAACGGCACCATTATCCGCCCAACCCCATCCCACAAGCTCCTGGGAGTGATACTTGACCAAGAGCTGCGATTCAAAGAGCATGCAGCCTATGCAGCCGCAAAGGGCACGGATTGGGTAATGCAATTTCGACGCCTATTGAAGCCGATAAGAGGAATGTCCTACAGAAATATGCGTCAACTGTACCTAAGCATAGCCATCCCCAAGATGCTATACGCAGCCGACGTTTGGTACACGCCGGTCAGGAAAAGACCGGGGGACAAGAGGGCTAAAGGATCAGTAGGCACTGCAAGCAGGATAGCTAGGGTCCAAAGAATGGCCGCGCTGTACATCACAGGAGCGCTCCGCTCCACAGCAACCGATTTACTCGACGCGTATGCCGATCTCCTCCCTATGAGACTTAGGCTTGACAAGTTCACGCACAGCGCCATACTTCGCATGACGACGCTCCCAACTAATCACCCGCTACACCGACGATTAATGAGAGCCAGTAGATATGTGCGAAAGCACCGCTCACCCCTACACGAGCTCCTTCAGGCACACGACGTGAAGCCAGGAACGGTCGAGACCATATGGCCAACGCGTCACAAGTCACAGTGGCAGCCACCCGTGAAAACAGTCATACACCAGGACGAGAAAGAGGCCATGGCATATGACAAGGCAAAGCCGAACACAATGAGAATATACGCAGACGGCTCAGGCTTCGAAGGAGGGATCGGCGCTGCAGCAGTGCTGCTCATCAACGGGACACAGAGAAGATCATTACAATATCACCTTGGCCCAGACACGCAACACACAGTCTACGAAGCAGAGTTAGTAGGCCTAATATTAGCAGCGGCCATAGCACAGGACCTCGACTACTTGTCACTCCCGACACTGATGCAAACCGTAAACGCAGCTCCCCCTTAGCAGAACAGCGCTCAAGACCACCTATGACCGGAAACTGAAGGAGGAGTCACGGCGCCTATTCATCGCCTCCCCACGCTACCGCAGGTTTCAAGAAATCGACCCCAAAGCTCCATCAGCGGACTATCGCAAAATCGCAGCAGAACTGCCACGCCGACAATCCAGCATCTTAGTACAGTTACGGACAGGCCACGTCCAACTCCAGCAACACCTATACCGTATGGGACGGGTTGCAACTCCACTATGCCCCAACTGCCACCAAAAGGAAGAGTCTGTCCGGCACGTCCTCCTCTCGTGCACAGCGCATGCGAGACACAGGCAGCCCATGATCAATGCACTGACGCGCTAGACATCGCCAAACTGTTATCCGACCCGAAATGCATAGACTACATGCTTGACTATGTCAATGCCACCAAAAGGTTTCACCCACCGCCCCTTCCCTCGCCGGGACCCGAGACCAACCCACACCCCGTACCCATTTGAAGCTAACTTAAATAATTTTTTCTGACAGGCACGCACCCAGCAGCATACAACCAGTCCCACAGCGACACACACAACCCATACACAACTCAGCCCCATCCCCACGCTCGTCGCACCGCACACCTCACCGAACGCCCAAACCCATGTCACACCAACAAGCCCCAAAACTACCCATCACACGCCCTAGCAGTCCACACGTTCCATGCCGCCCACGCACCCTCTGCCGCCGTCCACATCGCACCCGCTCTGCCCGCCGCGCCCTGTATCACCCCGCTCCGCCACACTGGACCACATCTTTCATGACGGTCACTTTTGTAGATAGACACGACACAACAAGGGCTCTTTCGAACGCGTTACGAGATATACCCGCGCACCTTAAATTAACTAACTTATCATATACTACAGCCTCTAATCCTTCTCGGGATGTTAGTCCGTCTTTGGACCTCCCGGCCTTAGGGCACATGTTTTGCATCTCTGGAAACGGTCTCTCGCTAGCTACTCGTTATGTATTATCTTACATGAGCCAAGCTCAATGGATATAAATGGATACAAAAAAAAAAGGCCCGCGTGGTTTAAGACAGCAGGCATTTTATTCTTTCCACCTCAGCCTGAGGCTGCAGATTGCCGGTGCGCAGAACTTATAACTTAATAACGTAAATCGTTGCGGATTCTAGTACGGCTACCTCACGTCCGCGGCGCTGTACGTCATTCCTCCCAGGCTTCCGTCCATGGGCAACATATATTAAATATTGATTGATTGCATAAACCTGGGACCTGGGTGGCTTTCAGGGACGGGGGGATCCAGGTCATTCTGTTCATCCTTGTGCGTGATAGCATACGAGCATACCCGAGAGTCGTGCGCTCACGGTTGTTGTTCGCTGGATTAAGGAGCTTTGCGGACTGCGGTGTTTGGCGCGAGCGGACCCGGGCCCCGGGACGTGCGGTTCCCGAATTGAATTAAACTGATGGGGCTACCCCGGGCCTGCGGCGCTGTCTGTGTCTGTGGGCCGCTGCAAGGTGCGTAGCGTGCCTTGGTGGCCCGTGTAGGTGTGTGTGGTGTGCGTGGACGTTTGTGACGCGTGACGCGTGAGGACGCGGGGAGTCGGGGTCGTGGTCGGGGCATGGACAGGATAAACTGTACTTGGCAGCTTTCCCATTTGTTCATGAATGACTCTTGCTGTGTATTATACATGTGATGGATGGTGTTGGGTGTTGAGAGAAGGCTCAACGTGCGTCCGCGTCCGCGTTCCGCGTCGGAATATTAATACTGCTGCTGCTGTGATGTGATGTGTCGCGCACTACTTAGACCCCCCCACCGCGACACCCCACCCCTTCTCGCGCTCCAGCAAGCTATCCACCGCATCCGCCACCGCTTGCTCCCACCCTATAAACTCCCGCATACCCAGCACCTCCCGCGCCACGCCCGTATCGATGCGCGCACACGGCGTGGCGTCCTCGTCCCCCCCGCCCCCGCCCCCACCCCGCACTGGCACGAGCCGCGCAACGAGGCTTGGCCTCACCTTCGCGATGTGCCTTACCGCCTGCGCCCACGTGAACGCGCCCCCGCACACGAGGACGCGCCGCTTTTCCCCGGGGGGCGCAGGCGGTGCCTGGAGCGCACGCACGCACGCGGTGGCCACGTCGCGCACGTCGACAAAGTGCGGCGTCATGGCTATGGACTCAGGCGGGTACGCGGCGGCCGCGCCGGCTATGAGGCCGTATATGAAGCGGTTGGTGCTGAGCCCGTGGTGCGGGCCTGCGATGACCTGCCCGGGGGCGGACGGGCCGAAGATGAGGGGCGGGAGAACTTCGGGGGGCGTGATGGCGGAATGATGAATATCACGGAAAAGAATGCAAGGAGGGTATGCACGCATGCATGCTTACCGGTCAGGAGGTCCATTTCGGGATGCTGCGCTGCGAATTCCCAGGCGGCCCGCTCGCCCAGCGCCTTGGACGCGGCGTACACGGCAAAGGGGGGAATGTCGGGGCGGCACGCTTCCGCGCGCGTGACGGCGTTCCAATCTAAAGTGCACGATTAATGAGCGTGAGTGGCGCACATGCACGGGTGTGAGGTAAGCAAAGTGAGCGCTTGCAATGGGCGTCTATGGTGCGGGAGGGGTCGAGGAGGAGGGCGGTGTCGTGGAGGGAGACGCACGCGGCGAGGCTACTGATGAGGACGACACGGCGGATGCGTGCGGCGTGCGCCTGGCGGAGGAGGTTGAGCGTGCCGTCGACGGCGACCTGTGTGGAGTGGGGCAAGCGTCTGATGTAAATTTAGGCGTAGGATACGCGGGCGCACCTCGAGGTGGTCTTTGCCAAGGGTGGTGGGCGCGGCGATGTGGAGGACTGCCGCGACGCCTGCAGAGAGGGTGGTTAAACGGGGCGCAAGGACACTGGGGCGGGGCTCGCCTGCGAGTGCGTGGGAGAGGTCCCGCGGACGAGGTCGTCGACGACTGCGACGTGGAAGTGCGGGTCGACGCAGGTGTCCTGCAGCGCGCGCGCGGTGGTGGAGCGACATGTGCTGTGGAGAGCAGGTGAATACTACAGGGCTGGGTCAGGCGGGATGTGTACCCTCTGACTGCGTAGCCTGCGCGCAGGGCGTGCGCGACGGCCTGGGCGCCGACGAAGCCCGAGGCGCCGGTAATCTGCAAGCGACTGATTAATGAGTACATGTTCTGCAGCCGTGACACAGTGCATACGAGGATGAGTTCTTTCGGGGCCATTGCGGGGACAAGCTGCACTCGGACAGGCACGCGGTGTGCATCTCCAATATGAAGCGATGCGCGGACCCGGGCGCTGCCGAGCAGCCGTTACGTTACCCCACAGGCACGTGACCTTGGCTTGGGAACACGCTTCTGCATGGTGGGTGGCCCGCCATCCTAATGAGCAGGGCTGGCACGTTCGTCTGGCGCAACAACACCCGACTCCCAGGCGGTATGGGCTCACCCTTCCTCACGCACGTGTACCTCGAGTATAAGATGCGCGCGCACGCCTCGCCTCTCCCTCCAGCACCTGCGCCATGGTTTCCCGTGCCCTCGCGACCCTCGCCGCGCTCCCGTTGGGCCTCGCCCTCGCGTCCCCCACCGCCACCGACGGCAACGCCCGCGGCGCGTCCTTCAAAAACCGCATCAAGAACGTCGTCGTCCTCGTCGAGGAGAACCGCTCCTTCGACAACATCGCCGGCGGCTTCACATACAGCCCCGACATCGACGGGCTCGTCAACACCCAGCTCTGCAACCCGATCAACGTCACAGACCCGGGCCTCGGCTCCCTCTGCGCGACCGACACCCTCCCCAACGTCGACGGCGACGACCCAAACCACGGCGTCACCGGCGTGAACATGGAGGTCTTCAGCACCTTCCACCCGTCCCCGCAGGACCAGCTCACCCTCTCCAAGGAGAACATGATGGGCTTCCTCGAGGCGCAGCAGATCACCTTCGGCACCACCAACATCACCCGCGCCTCCGAGTCCATCAACTTCTACAACCAGAACGACATCCCCGTGCTGCGCACCCTTGCCGAGAACTTTGTCCTCTTCGACAAGTGGTTCTGCGCCGTCCCCGGGCCCACCGACCCGAACCGCGCGTACATCACCTCGGGCACGTCCCACGGCCACGGCCAGAACGACGTCGCGTTCAGCACCGCCGCGCTCCCCCAGCGCTCCGTCTTCCAACAGCTCTCCGAGGCCAACATCACATGGATCAACTACTCCAACGCGTCCTTCGCGCCCGACTCCCTCTTCTACACCTGGACCCAGGAGAGCGGCGCCGCGCAGACGAACATCAAGCCCCTCACCCAGTTCTTCACCGACGCCGCCGCGGGCACCCTCCCGCAGTTCACGTACATCAACCCGGAGTGCTGCAACGTGCAGTCCTTCCACCCGCCGAGCCCCGCGACCGAGGGCGAGTTCTTCGTCAAGACCATCTACGAGACGCTCCGCGCGTCCCCGCAGTGGGATGAGACGCTCTTCATCCTCACCTTCGACGAGCACGGCGGCTTCGCGGACCACGTCCCGCCCCCCGTCGGCGTGCCCCCCGGCGACAACCTCACCTACACCGAGACCGCGCCCGACGGGCTGCCGTTCACGCTCGACTTCACGCGCCTCGGCGTGCGCGTGCCCGCCATGCTCATCTCGCCCTGGGTCGGCGCGGGCGTCATCGAGCACGAGGGAACCAATGCGGGCGGCGCGTACTCGCACACGTCCATCCTCGCGTTCGTCGCCAGGCTGTGGGACCTCGACTTCTTGACCCCGCGCGTCGCGTTTTCGTCGACGTTTGAGCACCTCATTTTGGACGCGATGCGGGAGACGCCGACGACGCTTCCGGAGCCGGTGAACTTCTGATCGTCAGGCGCGGTGAACTTTTGAGGGTGATGGTGAGTAAGGGGCGGTGAACTTCAGGGCGGGGGCTTGTATCCGATTTCTGTGGTGAACTTTTGAGGGTGAGGGCGGTGAAACTTCTGAAGAGAGAGGGGGGTGGGTTGTATTCGATTTCTGCATGTGCTCGGAGGAAGGACGCGGAAAAAGCAGGCTTCAAAAATGGGCTCCGAGTCGTCTTGTGTACTACGATTACGATTCTACGATGAAAACTAACATGGCATGCATGGTGCTACGAAGCAATAGCAATTGCAATTCCCTCGAAATTGTGCATCCCCCGCCCCTCCAAGTGCAATTTCAAAGGCTCACTACGCCGCACGCCGGTTCTGGACAATTCAGCTACCCCAGTATTGAATGTCCGCAAGCGATCACAGAAAACACACGCCACGCGCCACCCAATGAATTAATTACATTACATAAGCTCCTCCGGGTGCGAATCTAATCTTTCCTCCCGATCGCGTATTTGTGCGATCGGGTGGCGGCATGCATGCCCAGGCACACAGGCACACGGGCAATTACATAAGACGCTCGTGGTGCGAAAGTCTTTCCTCGCGTGGCAGGAATGCTTTGCGCTAATTATATGCCCAGGCACACTGTACAGAGTGCCAGAGCACATGCTAGTGGCGCGTACCATGGGCCATGGAGCGGGCGTGCGCGCTGACGCTGACCGGGACCGTTGACGCGTGACGGCCTGTCACCGACTCCGAGACTCGGACTCCCCGTTAGTAGGTGAATCATGACCCGCCGAACGAGCTCAGTGCGTTGGACGTGAAGAAGGGCACGCCGCAGACGCTTCCTTCGGTGAACTTCTGAGGGGGCGTGTTAGCGTTAGTGTTAGTAAGCAGAGAACGCATGGACCATGACGCTATTATATAATCTCGCTACCAGGCTCAGCTGGTGCTGTGGATTAGTTCGTATAGAGTGCCGAGAGTAGTTTGGATGGTGTCTGCAGGTACAGAGGGGTAGTTTCGCCATTATCTGAGCTGGCAGGTGGTGGTCGGAGCGTGGGAATCATCGAGCTAGTAGTTAGTACAGCGCACCTTGTTCCCCACCATAGCACTGTGCTGTGCTGTTCTCCAAGTCATTTCCTTCTCACTTTCAGTTTGTGGCGAACGTCTCTGCTTGGCACTGCTCTTTGCGTACTCGCTCTGGATGAGGCGGCATTCGAGGCCTCTCTGGTTTTCATGTGTATCGTCGTGGAATGGGTGGCCGTCGCACTTGCGAAAGAGTCTCACCTCAAGCTTCAGTGAGCGTCAAAGGTTTCAATTAGTTCAATCTCATCGTTGCAACACCGCATCACTGCCTTGTTCCTCACTGGATGTTGGCAGATGAGATCATCAGTGTGTACCAGCAGGCAAGCAACAAATCTTTCCAACACCTTTCCTCTTGCACGCTCAGCAAGGTTCCACGCCATTAGAAAAGTTCTAGAATTCCAATTGCAGCGGTTCTGGGACGTTCTTGGCGATTGTTACGGTACAATCCGAGGTCGGGAGCGAAACCCGAGGTAAGGTCAGAGGTTACGGGGCAGGGTTTGGATGGGGAAGTCGGAGAGGGACTAGGCTTCAGCTTATGTGCTGAGCCGACCCTATGCACAAGTCCTAACTTCGGAGGCAAACGAATAAGAGGCGAGGTTTGGCTTAAGAGGTGAGGCTTAGAAACTAACTAGGGATCGAAGTTATACGATAGTTGATTTTCAGACTGAGGAGTAGGAATGCATACAGGGGGGCTTATATACGAGTGAGGGTATGAGTCAGGGGTGAACATATTAGTGGAGGTCAGGGCGAGGTCAGGGGAGTGAGGTCAGGGCGAGGTAATATATGAATGTTGCGTGATGGAGCGGAATCAGTAACTAAGGGGATACGGGCATGGGATCAAGTCGGATATGAGCTCTAGCTCAGGCTTGGGCTCGGGCACAGGATAAGAATCATATGTACTCGGGCACGAGTATCACAAGGCTTGGGCTCGGAAGAAAGTTATACCGGTAAGTAACCAGCCAAAGGCCGGGTTCTTGCAGCAATAGAATCTCTCCCCTTCGCAGTGCCACTCTCATGCATCCACAAGTACAATCATCGGCGCACTGACTGACGTCTTCCGATCCACGCTCTGTGTTTGACGGCATGTGTCGAACATACCCTAATACGGTGTTTTTTTTTTTTTGCTTAGGATACTAACATATTGGTGTGTAATGTTTGGCTAGTGGTTTCCGGGTCGGGCTTAAGCCCGGGCTGAGCCTGAGCCCGGCCCTGGAAAGCCCGAGCCGAGCCCGGCCCAAGCCTCAAAAAGCCCACTGCAAGGGCCGGGCTTGAGATCTGGGAAGCCCGAGCCCGGCCCTTAAGCCCGAGGCTTTTGGGTGGGAACCTCAATCGTTGCCGCCATTGAGGATCGTTGTCGTCCAAAACTAGATACAAATGTACTCTATCTACCAAAAAAGTGTCTACCGGGTACCCAAATCCTAATACACTAATTTTTTGCTTTCCTCCACCACACCCATCCTCCAATGCGTCCCATGGTCATAGATAGCACCGATGACGAGGTTGATCCTGCACCAATTAAAAGCAGTTCAGGCCGAGTGGTTAAGCCGAGTGCGGTGCTTCTCGATCCCAGTAACGTAGCGAAGATGCCAGGCCAGCCAAAACATGCCAACAAAAGGTCAGGCGACATTGAGCAAGAACCACCGAAGAACAAGAAACAAAAGCACTTGCCAAAAAATCCAGCGAGCAAGTCGAGTGGTAAAGGAAAAGAAAGGGATGTTGCAATCGAGGATGTGCCTGGTGCGTATTGTATTCACATCATGGATATATCGGGTACTGATAAGATACAGATGTCCCTGACTTACCGCCTGCCACGCTTATTCATGACGAGGTACACCCGGAAGGCTGGCTCAAAGATCTCGATGGAATAGAGGATCTACCCGAGGCAGGCACCAAGAAGAATAAAGAGCGTACTGTAGACATACAGTTTTTTTTTTGACAATCTGCGTGAGCAAATGGGGAAAAAGGTAATGGATTGCAAGTTGTGCCAGTGTGTCTGAACAGCCCCACCCAGAGACACCACGATCACTGACTTTAGAACTAGCAAGCATAGCCGGCAGAAAATAACTTTCATTCACGATGTCTCTACACTGCGTCGCCATGTGCAGTCAATGCATGAGGTGTGTCATTTAACTCAGGTATACTAATTCAATTGATAATACGATATCTACACATTCAGGGGAAATATAACGAGTGGTGTGCCAAGACTGGCTTCGTTAGCAAGTTGCCAAATGCAGTCAAGGATGCCAAGGTGGTTGCCAAGGACCTTTTGACTGACCATTTTTGTCCAGCCCCTGCCAAGGCCGAAAGGGTCACAGCTCCATATACTGATGACACATTTACGCGCCATGAGCGATGGCAAAGTGCCCGGTTCAAGTGAAGTGGTTGTGGATTTAGACAGCGACCTTGAGATTGAATTGGAAAATGTCCTGGATGAAACGGTTGTCATGTAGTTAAATATCTACCATATGTACATTTATTGAAAATTTCCCTCCCTCACAGGCCCGGGCTTTAGCCTGGCCGAGCCCGAGCCTGGCCGGAGCCCTCGTCCTGGGCTGGGCTTCAATTTTGGGGAGCCCGAGCGCTCAAAAGCCCATCCCTGACCCGGGCTTTTGAGCCCGGCCCGAGCCCGGAGAACACTATGTTTGGCAGTCATTTGAAGTCAACGGAACTCCCTTGCGTTGATCCGAGTCAGAGAGCCACTATCCTCTCGAGCGAAATAATGTCTGGAAAATGTTGAAGTGTCTTGGGGGGCCTTCTACTGATGCCAATTTCCGAACATTGTGTCTCATACAAGCGGTCTCGCTGTGCACCTGCTTCTACTCGTGAACACCTAGTCGCGTAGGGAATTTACCAGTATGGGTGTGGCATGATACTTGCAGTTTTAAGGGAGCTTCCCGTCTTTACTAACGGACCACAATGCTTTCTCTGTCAGGCCCGATTCTATGTCTTCTGCTATGTGGAATTATGGGGCCATTTCACCTTTTTCTGAATTATCCCACTGAATGCTGACAGTGTGCTCTTGTTTGTGTCTTAGTCTATGGTTGCCCTCTGTGTTCGCTGCTTGCGGAACTGCCAGCGCACATACAGCACACCGGCAAAGCTGCCTATGTGAATGTTCTGAACGGAGGAAACGTTGAAGGCATCTCCCCTCTGGCTCTCATGCATAAGGGTGGCCATTGTACTTGGGAACGGATTCTCACCGCAAGCGGCAGTGAGCGTCAAACCTTCCAATTACTTCAATCTTATCGTTGGAACAGGCACAACTGTATCTGTACCCTGTTTCTCATGCGTCTCTTCACCACGGTAAGCAAGACCATCAGATCGGATGAGCAGGTAAGCAACCCTGGTTTCTGACACACCAAGATTTGTCTTGTGCATTGGACGAAGTTCAACAGCCATATTGTCCCAATTCTCTGGGTATTCGCCCTTTTTAACTTGCATGCCTGTTGCACAGCTGTCGTCTCTTGCACAAGTACGAACAATTGTTTCCCACCCCAACGTCCTCAGACACAAACCTGGTGCTTGAAGACTTAGGCCAAACCTAGGCTAATGCACTTTTTTTTTTTTCGTTCAGGATACTCAGGACATGGATGTTGCATCTAACCCTGTTATGTCACAGCAATTGTGTGTGAATACAGAGGATCGCTTACTGTGCCAGCAAGTGGAAAACTTTAAGGTGAGGTGCGGAACGATCCATTGATCCGGACCTAGGAATGCCGTGCAGTGAGACTCGGCATCACCATATGGGAATGTCGCTGATGAGGTCAGTAGCAGTGGCGTGGACCCGGCTGTTCGACCTGAACCCAGTCCCAGAGCATTCAGCTGCCTACAGAGGGCACCTGGTGGGCCTACTCCAAAACGAGTTCTATGCCCCAGATATCCAGGTATTTTGTGAGAACTGACGAATCACCCGAACTTGTCGCCATGACATCTTGAATGGCCCACACCATGAATCCTAACAAGACAGCACGGTCTGAGAGCTAGTGAGCATTCGAGTATGCGGTGATACTCCAAGAGAAGACATTGTCAAGTACCATAACAAGCTCTTCCTTCCAGCCATGGCCAAACTCAAGTAGCAGATGACAAAGTTTGAGGGTCCAGAACTGAGAAAGGTGGCACCAACGTTGAGAGAGGATGAGAAAGAGATCATACCTCAATTTCACAATGAAAGCTGCCTCTCAGTCAATGATTACAAAGTGCGGGCATGGTTGGGACCGAATCAGACCATCTTACAAAAGAAAGGCTGAGGCCGTCTTATTCATGTCTCCGAATTCATCAACCCAATCACGGGTCGTCTTGTTCTTCATGATGCAGAAGGACACATTGTGGATGAAGCTCGGAAGGGTTGCTTTTAGAATCATAGGATCCCCCCAGATTACACACATCCTCTGATGGGCTCACTTGCTTAGCAAGTTGACAGTGAGCTTCTGGAGTCTGAGGGGTTTCGTGAAAATCCGATTGAGGTTCTTCCGATTCTGCTGCAGCTTCTGAGTTAACAGAGTTTGCATGGGCAAGGTCAGGGTCAAATTCATGTTCCGACTCATGAATGGCATCGAGGTACAAATCCTCATAGGCCATGTCAGCATTGTCCTCCTCAATAGAGGATTGAGTAAGACGGGAACGAGCTGTAGACTTTGCATGTTTACACTCATTGTCCCAATGCTTACTACTTCCACAATGCTTGCATGGCCTAGCTCCCTTTGATTCAGGAGTGGATCTCGTAGACACCTTTGAATCATCCTTAGGATACTTAGGAGGGCTCAGCTTAGATGACCATCCCACCAAATGTGATCTAGCATCTCGGAACGTTCTGTCCGAAGAATTTCTAGAGTCAAATCGGGGTTTGGATTGTAAAGCATTCTCCAAACTTCTAATGCGTCTTTCCATACTATCACCTGAGGTGAAAGGTGGATGAGACAAGGATTCCTCATGGTACTTGATGGCAGACTGGAATTCAACAGCATCTGCACACCTATGAGCATCAATGACCGTATGCCAATAGGAGGGTGCCCCGTTCATGATTTCCTTAATGAGTTCTGAGTCAGTCAGCTTACTGACAAGCCTCAGTAGCTCTGCCTTTCTAACGTAATACTCACTAGGAGTCTCATTAGAATGACTAGCTTCTCGGAAAGTAGCACGAGTAGCTCTTGCTTTCTGTCTGTCTAACCATGCTCGGTTCATGTAATATGCTCCGATTACGTCTCTGATTGATTTCCAGTCTGTGGTGGCTTCTTGACGATGTGACAGAGGCAAGGAAAAGAACCAACGTTCCGCACCCTTGCGAAGTCTCAGAGGGACAATACGTCCCAGCTGTCTGAAGACTGTAGCAGAGTTTTGAGAAAGGTGATTCACTTTCAAAATCCACTGTGCTAATGTGTCAGGGTTGCCATCCCATTCGGGGACCACATCAGGACGTAGTTTGTTATCAAAATACACCTCCAGCTTACTTTGGCTAGGTAAGGCATCAACACTAGGTTTACCACTTTTATTGCTATCCCCCCGGTCCAGATTAGGGCCATTTCCTCCGCCGCCATCATCGCCATCAGGAGGACCTGAATCACCAGGTCTGCCAGGCGGGTTACCTCTTCCTCCCGAAGGGAATGAAGGAAGTTTAGATGGGTAACGAGAAGGAGTGGGAGGTGGATCCGAAGACTCTTCATCATCTGAAGGCTCATCTCCAGGAGGTGGTGCGCCTCCAGAAACTCCATAAGTCCTATCAGGGACTGCAGAAGTCTCAGGGATGCTGAAGATAGTCCTCCTCCTGTTATCAGCAGGAGTTTGGAACAACTCTTCCAAGCCATCCCACCCAGTAAGCTTGGTCAGGTTCTGATTATAAGGTGAATGAATAGTCAAAGATGGTCTAGGCCCACGCGTGTAGGCAGTTGACTGTTTTCTTCTAACCTGATCATAGTCTATGGGAAGACTATGTTCAGTGTCACCTTGAGAGGTAATAGGGACATCTTTCTGAGGAAAGACTGGCTCACGAGCTACCCTTAGAGGCCTAGACATGTGAGGGGGAGTATCATGCTCGAAAGCAGGAGTCTCCTGAACAGTCTTAACTGTTGCTTCGTTGAAGTGTTTATCTGCAGCCAACTTTCTCTTCGAAGCGTTATACGCAGCAGTGTAGCTCATGTGAAATATTTCCGGGTTGGCAGACATTTCCTCAAGGTCTGGTAACGACGGGGAAGCAAAGTCTTCCTTTGACGGTTTCCAGGTTCCTTTGGATTTTGCCACTGTATCCCAATAGAAGGCTAAGAAATTTTCCACATCTTCGCGCAAAGCGACAAAGATTATTTCCAGAGACTTAGCTTCCCACAGGGAGTCTGAAGGCCATTCCTTAGGCAGAGAAGGAATAGGCATAGGTGGAAGGTTTAAGTCCTGCAAGACACCTTTCCGGTCTTCAGCAAGACAGGTTAAGTGATCATACATGGTTTTATACTTAAACGGTTCAACGTAATATCCTATGGTACTCTGACCAGAGATACGACCAGGATGGCCAAGTAGAACTGAGTCAAGCATAGCCATTTCATATCTGAAAGCCCGTTCTGCTGCACGAGATAGAACTCTAGGTGCAGGCACCTTAGAGCGGTCTATTGCAATCTCGACTAAAGACAGTAAGTGGTCTCTTCTGATAGAAAGGTTACGATCAGACCTTAGCTCTCTCCTTCTACCCGCAGCCTTGAAAGACCTGAAAGGCTCAGAAGGCACTATACAGACGTCCTTGAGGGACTCCTGTAAGGGGTATGCAAATCCCCATTGAACAGGTGACTGAGATGTGTCGGATTCACGAGCAAATGAAGTCTCGAGAATGCTGGCTTCAGCCTCCTGAGGAGTATCCTCCAATGGATCCTCCAATGGATCCTCCAATGGATTGTGAGTGGGTGTGACAGAGTCACGATGATGATGAATAGTAGATGAAGACATACCCGAGTTTCTGAAAGAAGCGAGTTTGTCACGAGGACGAAACGATTCGAAACGAGGTGCCGTTTGGTTCGGTGTTGAGCAACGGTTGAGATAATGTAAAGGTGAAGGAGGAGAGGTAAGCATAGAGTAAGGATAAGTACCGTCTATTGAAAGTTTCCTAGAGGAAGCTTCTAAAGAGCGGGACACGAGGTTAAGCATGGACTGTGTTATTGGGGGTTTGGAGACCTCAGCAATGGTAGTAAATTCTACACTCGAAACGCTGCTAAGCGATTCCCAGAACGTCCACCAGTGTTTTGGAACCCTTCAAGACTTTGGTGTTATTGCTAACACTTCAATCTATCAGAACGTGTCGTTTACGAGACTCAAAGAATATTAAACAATGCTGCAGCACAACTCCGGAAATAATTTAATATTTGTACCTTGGTTGCAATCCGCGTAAAAACTAGTCCAAGTTAATACGGATGGAAGGCAATGCGTTTCTTAGCAGCACTGAACAATAAACTAAAAGACTGTAGGTTCAAGGACACTATCGGGGTCCAAGCGTATTCCAAAATATAAAGGAATGTACTTAGCAGGCGAGTTTATAAATGGACTGCCCTGATAATCTACCAGCGCACAGCAATAAAACGAGAGGCAAAGAATAGAATCTAAAGCGGCTTTTACAAGTAACAGGAATTGACTTGTGAAAGATATTAACCAGGAAAATCAACTGATCAACTCTCTCGGGTATTGGAGTGCGAATGGCAAGACTATCAATTGACAGACTCACTCTGTAGAATTACACCCGGAGGATTAGTCTAGGTGGCTAAGCAGAAAAGTATCTACTTAACAAGGAATTAGACACTAAAGTAAGTGAATAACCCTAGCTGGGATTAGCAGCTTAGTAAGATGCAAGTCACACGAGTCACGTGTAGGATAGAAGCAGTAGATTGCTAGATTGGATGATTATCCTAGGGGGTCAGAATGGCCTCCTTTTATATTGTAAATTACACAGGATTACATAAAATGGGGAGCTTCTATCTATTAGGTGAGTGATGTCATAAGTAAATATTTGCGCAGCTAAAACACACCCTCGTAACTATAGTGGTGTGTTTGTGCAAGGAAATTAAGAATAGATAGCCAATCACCTTCCCTGATTTGCACTGCCCAGCATAGCCTTACACAGCCCTGCATAGCCTTGCATAGCCCTGCACAGCCGGTCCTATTTCAGGGGTTGTGGCACTAAGCTTGGAGGCTCAGCATCCAATAAGATTGCTTGATTATGCACCCTAGTTTTGGCTCTGCATATCATTGGGCAGTCTTGCACACAGCCTTACACAGCCATGGTTGCTATGAGGCAATTCATGTGTCTGCTGGGTTTGAACTATATTTAAGTGTACAGGCTTGTGTAAGCTGCACCGGATATTCCCAATCTCACCAGCTGAGATTGAAAGAGCCAAAGTGTCGGAGTTGTGGGTGTTTGAGGACGTGCGGCTCTGAATAAGCGCGTTCGAGGATCGCTCCGGTCGGAGTTCGAAATTGAGCGCTGATGACAAAGTTATGGACTCTCATGGGTTCATAGCCTTTGTCAAACACAATAAAGCAGTTTTGAGCCAAGGAGGTCAGGAAAATTGGCGAAAAAATGCCAGAAAATTCAAGGAATATTCTAAATCCAGTTCCCCATCAAAGCTGCGTGTATTGGCTGATGTTAAGATGGGAAAAAGGTTTTTACAGACTTTTTAATGCTTTTTTCGAGATTTTTAAACTAGAAAGCTGGTTCCTACACAGTAACACATGCCTAGTTCGGATGCGGACTCTGAGGACCTCACCAGGTCCATCTACAAGGAAGTCTGAGTTGTTCATAGAGGGGGAGGGTGTAAATATGATATTTACCCGCATTGCCCTTAAGGCAATGCGCGCTACTGGACTAGCTTAGCTAATCACTGTACAGTTCCTGCATGGGAACCACGCAGCGGTTCCCTAGATCTTCCCTTACACTGTCACTACGTAGCACATGGAATTACCACATCTTGGTCGAGTTCTGCTTGCCCTTGTGACACAAGGCCTTAAGATTTACTATCTTACACGTAGTGATGGGCACGGCCCGGCTCGGCCCCAAAGCCCGGGCTTGGGCCCGGCTTGCTCGGGCTCGGGCTTGCCAAATCCTGAGCCAGGCCCTTAACAGCCGGCCTGGCTCGGCTCGGGCTAAGCCCGGCTTGGGCCGCGGCCTGTTGGTGGGGAACTAGTAGATATGTATCACACCTGTACCAACATGCGCACCCACATCGCCACCGCCCGCAGCGGTCGCGGCCGCCTCCCCTACACCAGCCGGCCCACCCCATGCACCCGCAGCCCCCATACGCACGTACGCAGCTGCATGTGCGCGCACACGCCCACCCATGCCCACCCGCACACACACCCGCACACACCCGCACACGCACACTGAGGAGCAAGGCTGCTCTCGCGCTCCTCGCGTGTACCTGCACATGCCACGTGACGTGCGTCAGCCGTGCCATAAGCCACGCGCGGTATTCAACCCTGCGCTGCAGGGCCAGGGGTGGGCGGCGCGGCCGCGCGGGGGTGCAGGAGGCAGCGAGAAGGGCTCGGTGGGTCCAGGTGTGAAGGAGAAGGAGGGGCTGGAGATGGGGCGGGGCTCTCGAGGCCCTGGTAGGGGCGATGGTGGGCGGAAGGAAAAGGTGAAGAGCCGGGCGGCGGCGGCGGCGGAAAAAGAGATCCTTTATGTAAGGCCACAATAACTACAATAGATGACATTCCATGACTAACCTCCTAAACTGGCAGTTCTAAGCCAGCTTACCGTAAGTAGAAGTATCCTTTCTGGCCACCGAAGATCCTATGGTTCGGGCGCCTATGAGGCCGCGGCTTCCGGGCTCGGCTCGGGCTTGTCAAAACCTGAGCCAGGCCCGGAAGCCCGGCGCACCAACGGCTTGGGCCTGGCCTGGCTCGGGTTTTTGGCGGCTCGGCTCGGGCTAAGCCGCGGCCTGGGCCGGGCCGTGCCCATCACTACTTACACGTCGAGCTGCTGTATTTCCCAGTCAAGGGTTGTGGCTAGTGCAAGGATGATGCAGAATGACTCCAGGCGTGCAACCAGTGAGAACGTATGATGGTAATCGTGGCCGGTGATTTGGGTGAAACCTTTCGCTACTATGCGAACCTTTAGTTTGGCTACTTTCCCAGATTCATCCTGTTTGATATGGTAGACTGTTTTGCTCTTGATGATTCTTTTCCCAACAGGGACAGAACATTGTGGTACAAGGTCCCAAATGTGGTGTTTTGCCATGGATTCCAGCTCGGACTCTATGCCTAATTGCCATATTGGGCCATTAGGGCCTTTGAGAGCTTCGGTAAAGGATCTGGGGTCTTCTTCCTCATGTACAATGCCTGCTAATGCCAGATCTTCTATGAAGTTAGCTTCAAATTCTGGGTTTCTATTAGCGGAGCGGGTGAGGCAGGAAAGAGTGCTTATGGAGGTGATCTTGGCGACAGTTTGCTTGGTGCGGCTGGTGTACGGCAGTTTTCGCATGGCCCCGCCCACGGCAGAGGGTTTGGGGATGCATTAGGATCGGTGCGGGATGTCAGGATCAGGGTCGGTGATACCCAGTGTGTCTTCATCACCTGGTGCTCCCCCTCCAGCTGTATCTCCGGCCATGTCAGGTACACCATCGTCATTTGGTGGCCCCCCACCATTACCCATTGGGTTTACATTGTAGTTCCCCCCTTCATCATCGCTCTCAGCTATGTCATTGTTGCCAGTTTCGAGCCCAGGGTGCAACGGGCGTGGAGTGCTGTCTTGTGATTCGATGAAGGTGACATTCCGCAATGTGATGATCTGACCGGTGGATCGGTTGTAGCATCGGTAGGCCTTGGAGACATGTGAGTACCCAACTAGGATGCATTCCACTGAGCGGTTGTAGATCTTTGCAACATGCCGGCTCTGGATCGATACAAAGGCTCTGCAGCTGATCACCCCCCAGGTGGGATAGGTCGGGTTTCTGCCCCGTCCAAGCCTCATATGGTGTCACGTCATCAAGTGCTTGCGAGGGAGTACAATTTTTGAGGTATACCGTGGTCATTACGCATTCTCCCCACAAGCTGGGGGGGAGATTGGAATCTGATCTGATTGATTGGGCTCTAGACATGATTGTACAGTGGGATTGTTCAACAGTGCCATTCCCAGCAGAAGTATACGGTGCAGTGAGTAGGTGTTGAACACCATGCTGACTGAGGTATTTCTCATAGAGTTTAGAGGTGTACTCTCCACCGTTGTCTGTAATAAAATTTTTAACGGGACAGTTAGGTTGCCATTCAATGAGAGCTTGCCATTCAGTAAATGCAGCGAGCGCATCACTCTTTTTGGCAAGGAGGTAGGTCCAGGTGTGTCTGGAACGATCGTCTATAAAGTTTAGTGCGTAAAATTTTCCACCAGCGGGTATGTCCTCAGGCCAGGTGATTTCAGAGTTGACCACATCAAGAATCTCTGCAGCTCTCTTTCCTTCACATATCTTCGGTACAGGTGTTTTGTCCTGTTTGCTGAGGATGCAGTGTTCGCAAATCAGTGGAATGCAGGAGAGGTCGGTGGGCATATCTGTGGCCATGTTTTTCTTAGCCATCACTATGATAGATTGTTAGTTTACGTGGCCCAGTTGCTTATGTCATGTTGCGAGGTCAGCTGGTGCTTGTGCAAGGTTAGCAAATGCTTGAGTGGAAGAGGTGATAGGGAGGTAGTGTAAGCCTCCGGTAACTCTAGTGCCTCTGAGGATCTCCCTTTTTAGCTGGTCATAGACGCGGCATTGGTCTTTGGAGAAGACTGAGAAGTAGTTGTCATTGTCTGTGAGCTTTCCTACCAAAATTAGCCTGATGGTTGCATCTGGTACATACAGAACATTGCAAAGGGTGCGAGACTGCCCGCTCAGTGTATTTACCACCACGTCTCCCACACCAACAGCTTCGGTGATTGATCCATTCATCCCTTTTATAGGGCAAGGTGTGATCGGCGTAATTCTGATGAAGTCGCTCTTACAGGAAGTACAGTGAATTGAAGCTCCAGAATCGAGGAAGTGAGGGACAGATTCTGTTGATGCAAGAACTTGCTCTGGTTGCCCTGCATTGTGCTTATGAGCCAGCCAATCAATGCCACACACAGCTTCGTTTTTGTCCATGCACGCGAATGACCAGTCAATATCATAGATTTGGTCATCTTGTGGGTAGAATGATATCAGACGTGACACAGCTGGTGGGGCTTTAGTGGCAATGTTAGCAGATTCTGTCCTATGCTCCCCCATGCCATTGGCATCGGCAACAGCAGGAACGAGAGCAGTGGATTCTTTTTCCTTCTTGGCACAGGCTCTAGGACTGCCACCTTCATCGCCGCTGCCAGGGCGCCAGCATTTCTCCTTTGTGTGGCCCGGTTTTCTGCAATTAGCGCAGGTGACACGAGGTGGTTTCTTCGAGGAGATAGCAGCTAAGGCTTCATCAGTGGTGATGACTTGGTTGGTGTGATGGATTTTAGATGGCTCGAAGTGTAATCGGGATTTGAGACCATCGAAAGAAATGCCATCCTTTGTAGAAGTGAGAATACCCTCGAGCTGTTCATGTATAGGACTGAAAACATCGTGAGAGAGTGCATTGAGGCAGATCATAATCATCCAGTCGTCCTCCTTGATGGGGCTGGCGGCAAACATCTCCTTCGCACTGGAGGCATATAAAGATTTTCTGGTCTGAAAAGCTGTTCAAAAAACTGTAAAGATATTCCAAATTTTTTTAGTGTTTTTAATGTAAAAAAAACTTTGACAAAATTTTGTGTTTTTGTTAGAATTTGTTGAGCAAGAAAATTGTAAAAAAGTTTAAAGTTTTTTGCAGGGTTTTTTATGTCTTTTTATAAGTTTCTTTGTGAAAATGCAAAGAAACCCATAAAAAACCCTGAAAAAACTTTGAATATCTTTACAGTTTTTCCAACATTTTTTCAGACAAGAAAACTTTTATATGCCTGCAGTGTCATGGTGTGCTCAAGAGCGAGGAGGGTCACGTCAATGTCAACACCAGGGGCAAAGTGCGTGGAGAGAGGGCGTGTTTCAGAAGAGATACCTGGTGCATCGGACCCAGGGTGGAGAACGAGTCATGGACTTGTTTGCACACATAGGCAGTGGTGGTGCAGTCGGTGATGATGTGATGCAGCGAAGGATCCATCATGAGTTGGATGGTAAAGATTAGGGTGGTGTTCTTTGCCATCCATAGTGCTTTCTCGGATGGTTGCATGGCAGGAGGCGGAGCCGAAGAGGGGTCGTTCTTATCTATGTACTTCTAGAGGCCACTGGTCGCGAGGAGGGCTTTCGCTTAGCTAGCCCATGATGTGTAGTTTTCGCCACCCACGAGCAGTTTAGACATCTTGGGTCGAGCCCAGTTCTCGGGGATAAAGGAGGTTATAGAGGAAGTCATACTGCATGGGCAGGGAGAGAAAACAGCGAACGTAGGCACTGGAGATGAGAAAGAACAACAGAGTTCCTGCACGATGGATGCTTCACAGATAAATCAGTAGTGCAGTGGTTGGCCCATAACCTGTTGGATCTGTACTACTGTAAGCTCAGACATTCAGATGAGCATGAACGACTATCCTTATTACCTGTACTACTGTAAGCTATAGTACAGGTGACAATGAGTGAGTGAAGAAGGTAGGAGACAGATGCATGGGACGGTTCTTACCTCAGACATTCAGATGAGTGTGAACGACTGAGGAAAGGAGTGGAAACGTGGTTTGAACAGGAAATATTGCCACATCAGTGCATGTGGGTGGATGTGTATCAATGAATGACATCGATATTCCAACAGTCCACACACCCATCCCTTTCTCAAGGTCAAAGGGGTGCTCCTTTTGGCTCACCCGGTGGGTCCGTTCTAGAAGGGGAGGGTGTAACGAAGTAGATTCCCAGGGGGGGGTCCACAAGATAGTAGTGCATGGGAACTGCCCGGCAGTTCCCCAGCTTAACCTTACCTGTAACCATCACTACATCGTATTAGAATCACTATAGTTTGATCGAGTTCTACTGCCTTGTGATAACACAAGTAATAAGCCACACATCTTACACCAACACAACCAGCAGTGACACAGGAAGGAGTAGGGGAGGATACAATGAAGGAGATGTGAGGAAGGGAAATAAAAGGAAATAAAAGGAAGAACAGGTGGTCGCCTGACAGTTTGAGCTGAGAGAGGGAAGGGAAAGAGAAAGGGGGAGTGAGGAGAGGAGATGTGGCTGCAGTGCATGTGCTGTAGAGAACAATGTGCTGGACTGTGACCCCCACCCTTACCAAACTCCCATCACATGCCATGTACATATGCACAGGAATGCCCTCTGCAGGAGGACATGCACATACACCCAAGGCCGGGTATGCACCACGCTTGCATCTGCCACACACACCCCCATGGTCCCATTCATGCAACACCTGGAATGCCACATGCCAACCCCCTTGCACAAAGCCCACACCCAAATTCTTCCACAGCTGCCCCATCATACATGTTGCCTGCAGCTCTCCCATCACCATCCCCACTCACCATGCTCCTTTCCCAACTCAGCACCCTCACCCAGAGCCTGCTCAACACCTTGCAGCAAATCATATCTTCACTCACTAGTTTGTGCCAGACATGTGCATTCCAGGGGGAGGGGGAGCAGTCCCTGCTGATGTCCACCACTCCATGCTCTTCTCCTGTTGTTTCTGCTACTTCTCTTCCATCCCCTTCACTATTACCCCACTAATCTTCTCCTTCCTTGCCCATCTGTTCTTGGCCTTCAGCCATTTCCACTCTTGTTGATGCAGTCCTGTAGTACCCCATAGGGTTTCTGCGATTTTCTTCTTTTCTTGATTAGAGTAGCACAGGGATGTGCCTTTTCATTTTACGGGAGTTCTGGGTGCATACATGCTCCAGCACCAGAATAAAGCCAAATACATTCCATGATTTGTGTTTCATTCCAATTTGATTTCAGATTGTTTCCCTATGATCACTTTATATTTCTGAAATTTTCTGAAATTTTCTATCAAGTATGTGCACTTCTATTTCGGTTTGTTTTTCTTGTTTGTCCAGCCAGCCCTCCTGCCTTTTGCTTCTGTTGTCCCGAGCGTTGGCTCTGCCGAATGCAGCACCCAAAATAATTTGGTGGCCTGCTCTTCCATGGGCGATAAAGGGGATGGGTGGAGGTATATGTGAAGCAAGACATGATTTCGACCTCTCTCAGTGACAATTAAATTCACTGAGAGAGGCAAGTAAATTAGTTTTATTTCCTTTGATTTGTTGACCAATAAATCCTGTAGTAAATCGATTTCTAGGTATTATGCAATATATTCTGTGACAATTAAATTCACTGAGAGAGTAAATCGATTTCTAGTCTTTTCTTTTGAACTCAAAGTCCAGTCCTACTGCCTGTAATTCCTGTCTACTACAGGGGGAACCTGTACCAGTCCAGCCCATCACGTGTCACCTACTACCTTATACTTAGACACTACCACCATACATGCACTCTCTCGAGGCTCTGCCTCTCCAGTGCTCACCAGGGCAACTTTGTGTTTGGCCTAGCAGTGACATTATCGAAATATGGATAACTTGTGATGATTGAAAGAATTAACTGTTGAACTGACTGGTGCAGCCATTTCTTCCTGAGCATGTACACCTTCCTCTCCTGGTATCCTCTTCCTCTTCTGGCTGGCATGAGTATCTTTGATGGCAGCACTTGCAGCTGGAGTGTTCTTTGCCTTGTATATTTGCACATATTCACATGTTGTATGTTAGTCGACACTGATTTGACCTGATGTTAGATGGCTCAATGTGTAAGAGCTAGCGGTTATTTCTCTCATGAACTCTATAGGACTATGAAAAGCTCACACATCTTATATAGGAATCAGTGGGGAAGATATCACTTATGATGGACTTATGGGATGACAAGAGCCTGCGTGCGTATGGCGCTGTAACGGCTCACTGTAAGAACCCAGCCTTTGGCCGGTTACTTACCAGTATAACCTTTCTTCCGAGCCCGAGCCTTGTGATACTCGTGCCCGAGTACATATGATTCTTATCCTGCGCCCGAGCCCAAGCTAGAGCTAGAGCTCATATCCGACCTTGATCCCATGCCCGTATCCCCTTAGTTACTGATTCCGCTCCATCACGCATCATTCATATATTACCTCACCCTGACCTCCACTAATATGTTCACCCCTGACTCGTACCCTCGCTCGTATATAAACCCCCCTGTATGGATTCCTACTCCTCAGTCTGAAAAACAACTATCATATAACTTCGATCCCTAGTTAGTTTCTAAGCCTCGCCTCTTAAGCCAAACCTTGCCTCTTATTCGTTTGCCTCCGAAGTTGGGACTCATGCGTAGGGTCGGCGCAGCACATAAGCTGAAGCCTAGTCCCTCTCCGACTTCCCCATCCAAACCTCGCCCCGTAACCTCGGACCTTACCTCGGGTTTCGCCCCCGACCTCGGTCAACCTTACGACGGATCATATCGTAACACTCACTACCTATGTCGTGGGTCCATTTCAACTTCACTGGATGGCAGGGGAGAGCTGGCCCTACATTCCGCTCTCATTGGGTTCCTTCCAATGCCTGGCCTCCATTTCGGTCAGGATCTTGTAAAGGGCTTCCTCTTTATCACCGACAATGTCAACATAACAGACAAGGTGTGTCATTTTCTCACACATTTATCATATTGTGGGTAAATATGTATCTAATATGGCTGTGATGATACAAGACTTTGAACATCTGCTAATGGCTCGGTTCATAGACTTTGATAGTGCTAATCAACAGATAATGCAAGTAACAATATTATTATATGTTGGCTTTCTTTCTAATTATCATAAACTTTAGATGCTTCCCACATCGCCTGCACGTCAGTGTGACAGCAATGGTACAAGAATGCACAAGTACCAAGGCTTTGGAAAAACCCTACTGGCAAGTTTGATCTGACTGAGCATGACCCAGTAAACCCCTCTAGTCAAACACCCACACAGGCTTTACAGCATGCTCCAGTCATGATTACTCATAACATCGCTAACACGATTCGGTCCTCCTAACTCCACCATGAAGAATTCAAGGAGATAGTTACAACTGGCAACCATTGAGAATGTTGGCTAGATGCTCAACAGGTATCTTACCAGCTTGTACATCTCACCCTTATTCGTGATAGTCCAACCCGATGGGGGTTGTCGTATCTAATGATTGAACGAGCATTGTATCTTCGTCATGTAAGTAATTATGCTATTGATGAGTATGAAAACACTAAAGTTCCTATTAGGCAATTGAAGTTTATATTTCGCCACCAGTCATGAGTACCATCTTGAAGCAACGACTCACCAACAATGAATGGGCCGTACTGAAGGATATAAAGAATATATTAGAGGTAGGTCCTGCACTCTGTTTAACCTAGGGACCATGCTTATTATACCTGCAGCCGGCTCATGTTTTACAAGCTGTCATGTGTACTGAGCACACACCTATTCTTGCCTGCATACTCCCTGCATTTGACTCACTACTATCTACTTGGACCCACATGTGCAAGGAGCCTTCGAATGTGCACCTACAAAGGATGATTGATGCGGCAGTTGAAAAGATGACCTCACAGTATAACGAGCGTCGCTTTTCAAAGTCACATATTTTCTCTATTGGTATGTGGCAAGCTGTTACTAAATCAATTGCTAACCAAGCCTTTGCTAGTCCTTCTTCCCATCAAACTCATACCCAGCACCTCATCTTCAAATGACCCATGCAATCCCACTCTTGTTCTTCCCATCGAAGTCATACCCAGCCCCTCATCATTGAACAGCCCACTCGACCCGCTCTTGTTCTTCCCATCAAACTCATACCCAGCCCCTCATCTTTGAACAACCCACCCAATCCCGCTCTTGTTCTTCCCATCGAACTCATACCCACCCCATCATCCCCACCCCATCCCGCTCTCATTCTTCCTATTGTTGTTCTCCCTCACGGCCATTTGGAAGCAATCTCGCTACCGGTGAGTGATGGCTTTCACCTTGAGGATATACTAAATTGGAGGCCTGGGCAATATTTTAACTGTCGCAGATGACCTCCTTAAGAATAATGTAACTCCAAATGAGATTATATACAGCACTGAGCTCAACATATACAGCTGTGAAATACGGTACGGTAACAGCGATGATGACAGCGACCTTCCATTCATCACAGGCTTTCACAGGCAGCGTTGTCCTCGGGAAATGAATCACTCAGACAATGAACGGAAGGTTATATTACTAATATTAGTTAAATAATTGGTACAGATACGGTGCTCTAGCAAAACCACCATACTGATAGCATAGAACATGAGAGAGACTATCATGTATATACTGAACGATAAAATAATGTATTAATAATCCAGTATCTCCCCTTAGCTATATTCGGCTTCCGGCTAAAAGCCGGTTTTTAACCAGGCCAAGCTGCGGTTCCTCGGCTGGCTTAGAGCTATAATTATAATAGCCGGATTTGGTAAGCGTGGCTCGGCGCTAAGCCAGAGCCGCGCCGCGGCAACACTAACTGTACACGCACCGAAAAATCAGTGCCTAAGTTGCTGATAATAACTACCAGGAGAGCCGATTTTGGGGGGTTCCACTCAATTAACCAGAAGTCAACGACTTTCGTAGGAATCGGCGGTAAAGCTAGTTGCCAAAACTGGCATACCCGAAATGGCTGTGAGGGTGTTGAATCGGCCTGTGCAGCCGCTGACTCAGCTCCTACGGTACTGTTTCCATGTTGCTAAAAAAGGAAACCGAATCACGTGATGCACATGCGCGACAACAGGATTTACGAAACTTGCCAGGGTGCACGGACCTCACTCACTGCAAGGCACGACATGATATGTAGCCGCATTGCCTCTCAGACACAGACCCGCCGTACTTACGAAGACGATACGGAGCCATGCGATGGACGCCGGGAACGCGCGCCACAGAGGCGCTGCATCGTGAGAGGTCTGAAGGTCGTCTTTTCCCCTCTACCACCCATCTCGAACACTGGGAACGATGAACGGCGGTAATAGCAACGATGAGGGTGCAGTACCGTAAGTCCACGATAACTTCTCTAGTTAGCCAATCCTTGACTCTCCACCCCGAAGTATTCCCGCAGCAATAAGCGCTGTCAAAGTTGCAGGAAAGACTCTTTCGTTTGCGCTTTCTTCGTATACTAACTCTTGACGATCGACAATAGACTTGAAATGCCATCACCATCCCCATATCAGACTGTTCGACAAACGTCCTGGCAAATACTACGTGAAACTCTTTGTCGATGAGGATGTCAAGAAGACTCCCGTAGCTGCGAGAGGCAATGATCCCTCGTGGAATAAGACATTCTGTTTGTTCGTTTAATTGCAGGGTTATCATCCTCACGCGATCTTAAATCCATGCCCAGCAAAGACTTGCACGGGGGTTCCGTATTAGGAATCGAGGTCTACAGGCATCATACAATTAGTAGAGAAGAGTACATTGGGGGTGTAAAGGAAACGGTTGAGTTACTGCTTGCAGAAGGAGCAACAGGAGGTCAGTCGTTTTCGCTCATCGACGGAATGCACGCGTAATCATCCAACACAGCGGTCGTTTCTCGCAAACTGCTTAAATGCGATAAAAAAGGGAACATGCACGATGCTCACACTGACCTAGAATTCAGCATCACTTCTCTCGGGACGTCCGACGAGGCGCCGGAAGGCCAATTGAAGGAAGCACTCAGCGAAGCGAAAGAGGTCGCCGATAGTATGAACCTCGCCCCGTCCCGAATCATTGATGCAGGCAATATGATCGACGGCATCGTTTCCACCACCAATAATATTGTCATCCCGATAATGGCGGATTGGGATCCACTCTTGGACAAGATCAAGCGGTTTACCGAGATCGTGGATGGGATCGCCGAGGTATGGTTCAATGCCGGCGGTCTCCCAGGTCATCTCATGTACACGGTTTTCTTGATTCTAGGTCCATCCTTACACGAAAATGGCATGGTCTATCCTATCTAGTGTGCCAAAGGTCGATTTATCTCATGCACCCGCTGATTAGACATATCTGACCTCTGGCCAGATTGTCATTGCTCAGAGGGACCGGGACAATAGCATCGTTGAGCTGGTGAAAGCTATGGGAGACGCCTATGCGTTCGTCGGCTGGGCAGAGCCGTTGAAGAAAGTTGAATCGCAAGAGTCAATTATCATATCCTTGGCGCAGCAGACGTTAGAGTGTGCTCACTTCATCATCGACTATGGCAAGGACAAGAACTTCGGTATGTTGGACCCACTGTCAGGTGGCCACGGCTGATGGTCTTTGTTCAGGGAAAAGAACCGCGAAGAATCTAATTTCAGATGTCGACAGCAAGGTCAAACAGTACCAGGAAACATTCAACAAACTCAGGTTGGCCCTACAAGAACATGCCGTCATTCATACTGAAATCACTGTCCTACGTGTTCTGGATGTCGTCGGCGACCTATGTGAGTTTTCCGATTTGAGACCGTTCCCGAGCCTAATATACGTTGCAACCAGCTAGGGAATTTCTGCTGATTGACATGCCCTATGCAAACGGTGCCAGGTTCGATCTTGAAAAAGGATGTCTTCGGGATACCCGGGAGACAGTGATTGCGGAGATCTGGGATTGGGCCAACCAGAAGAGCGAAGAGACCCCGCGCATATTTTTCTTGCACGATGTTGCGGGTGCCGGCAAGTCTGCTATCGCCCATGAGGTCGCTAAGCGATTTAATAACATCAAACGTCTCGGTTCGTCGTACTTTTTTGACCGCGCTCTTCAGGCACAGCGATCCCCCGACAATGTCTTTAGCACGATTGCTATTGATCTGGCTAATCAGGATCCCGCACGAAAAGCATCGTTGCTGAAAGTGGTTGGGGAGGACAAATCACTTCGGACCACACGCGCACCCCGTGAGCAGTTCCAAAAGTTCATTCTAGACCCCGCCCGGGGCCTAACGGCCGTTGGACCGACCGTGATCGTTATCGATGCATTGGATGAGAGCGGAGACCTGAAATCTCGCTGGGCTCTCTTGTCTGTCCTGGGCAACGAAGCAGCACAACTGCCGTCTAATTTCCGCCTTCTTGTCACTTCCCGCGCCGAAAAAGACATCCAGGATGCCATTCTTGGGAAGAAACACGTGCTTTCCAGGTCCTTGAAGGATATGGACCCAAACCCGGCCAATGCCGTCGCCCGCTTTGTGAAAGACGAACTGGGTGACATTACGGACCTCGAGCGCCAATGGCCCAACGATGGCTGGTGTCGATTATTAGTCGACAAGTCTGAAGGCCACTTTCAATGGGCGTCCACTGCTTGTCGGTTTGTGAAAGGCGATGGGAAGTATGGTCATGATCCTGTTGAGCAACTGAATGAACTTTTAGAAAAGAACCTCACTGGGATGGATGAGTTATATCTCGGTATTCTCCAGCGGATATTCAACTTGACAGACGGTTTCAAGCGTCGCTTTGGATTGGTAATGGGCTGCATGCTGGCTGCCAGAGAACCGCTCCCGATGTCTGCTCTGCAGGAGCTGTGCAACGGAGACGAGTCGCACATCAAGGTTTCTGCTATAGTTGAACCCATGGGCGCTCTGCTGAGCCTTCCTACTCAAGAATCTGACCCAATCAGCCTGCTGCACACGTCTTTTCGTGACTTCTTGTCAGATTGCAACCGCAGTGGATCATACTACATCGATACATCTTTACCCCAAGACCGCCTTGCGCTCTCATGCTTGCACGTGATGAAGGATGAACTTTGTTTCAACATATGTCAGCTTGAAACTTCACATCTGCGCAACGACGATGTCGTCGACTTGGAGATACGGACCAAGAAGTATATATCCTCACAACTTTCCTACTCGTGCCGTTTTTGGACCGACCATGTTCGCCCCACCACCTTCAGGCCGGGTATAGGTGCCAAGGTGAAGGAGTTCTTCGAGACTAAGCTACTCTTCTGGCTTGAAGTTTTGAGTCTGATCAAGAAGGTACACGATTCTTCAGCAGCACTCTCGTCAATAATGGACTGGAGTCAGGTGAGTGCCTGAGTTGTTATGCGCTCCGACGGGAGTCTAATGAACTTCAGGATAATGTCATCACATCATTCATAACGGATACTCGCAATTTTGTAGCTGCGTTTGGGAGTGCAATCTCTCAGAGTGCTCCCCATCTCTATTTGTCGGCACTCCCGTTTGCACCTGAAAGGTCAAAACTATGCGAGACTTACCTCCCACGATTTCCACGACTACTCCGCATCGATACCGGGAAAGCGACGACGTGGCCACCTATTCAAACCGTTCTGGTAGGCCACACCGGGGGTGTCTGGTCGGTGGCGTTCTCGCAGAACGGCAAGCGCATCGTCTCCGGGTCTTGCGACACGACGGTGCGTGTGTGGAATGCAGACACATGGGAGCTCATTTCAGCACCATTCGAAGGCCACACCCGTGGTGTCTGGTCGGTGGCGTTCTCGCACGACGGCAAGCGTATCGTCTCCGGGTCTGAAGACAACACGATCCGAGTGTGGAATGCAGACACCGGGGGGCTAATTTCAGCACCATTCGAAGGCCACACCGCCACCGTCTGGTCGGTGGCGTTCTCGCACGACGGCAAGCGCATCGTCTCCGGGTCTCGTGACAACACGATCCGTGTGTGGAATGCAGACACTGGGGAGCTCATTTCACCACCATTCGAAGGCCACACCGGGTGGGTCAGGTCGGTGGCGTTCTCGCAGAACGGCAAGCGCGTCGTCTCCGGGTCTGACGACAAGACGATCCGTGTGTGGAATGCAGACACCGGGGAGGTCATTTCAGCACCATTCGAAGGCCACACCGGGTGGGTCTTGTCGGTGGCGTTCTCGCAGAACGGCAAGCGCATCGTCTCCGGGTCTGATGACAAGACGATCCGTGTGTGGAATGCAGACACCGGGGAGCTCATTTCAGCACCATTCGAAGGCCACACCGACACCGTCTCGTCGGTGGCGTTCTCGCACGATGGTAGGCGCATCGTCTCCGGGTCTGATGACAAGACGATCCGTGTGTGGAATGCAGAAACGGGGGAGCTTATTTCAGCGCCATTCGAAGGCCACACTGGCTCTGTCATGTCGGTGGCGTTGCCGCACTACGGCAAGCGCATCGTCTCCGGGTCTGATGACAAGACAATCCGTGTGTGGAATGCAGACACTGCCGAGCTCATTTCAGCACCATTCGAAGGCCACACCGATGGCGTCTTGTCGGTGGCGTTCTCGCAGGACGGCAAGCGCATTGTCTCCGGGTCTGATGACAAGACGATCCGTGTGTGGAATGCAGACACCGGGGAGCTCATTTCACCACCATTCGAAGGCCACACCGACAGCGTCTCGTCGGTGGCATTCTCGCATGACAGCAAGCGCATCGTCTCCGGGTCTCGTGACAAGACGATCCGTGTGTGGGATACAGACACCGGGGAGCTCATTTCAGCGCCATTCGAAGGCCACACTGGCTCTGTCATGTCGGTAACGTTATCGCACGACGGCAAGCGCATCGTCTCCGTGTCTGATGACACAATCCGTGTGTGGAATGCAGACACCGGGGGGCTCATTTCAGCAGCATTCGAAGGTCACACCGACACCGTCTGGTCGGTGGCGTTCTCGCACGACGGCAAGCGCATCGTCTCCGGGTCTCGTGACAACACGATCCGTGTGTGGAATGCAGACACCGGAGAGCTCATTTCAGCGACATCCGAAGGCCACACCGGTGGCGTCTTGTCGGTGGGGTTCTCGCACGACGGCAAGCGCATCGTTTCCGGGTCTGGCGACAAGACGCTCCAAGTGTGGAATGCAGACACGGGGGAGCTCATTTCAGCACCATTCGAAGGCCACACCGCCTCGGTCATGTCGGCAGCGTTCTCGCACGACGGCAAGCGCATCGTCTCCGGGTCTGGTGACAAGACGATCCGAGTGTGGAATGCAGACACCGGGGAGCTCATTTCAGCGCCATTTGAAGGCCACGCCAGTGTTGTCTTTTCGGTTGCGTTCTCGCAGGACGGCAAGCGCATCGTCTCCGGGTCTAATGACAACACGATCCGCCTGTGGAATGCTGATCCCGGGGAGCTCATTTCAGCACCATTCGCAGGTCAGGCTAGTCAGTAGCTGTCACCTTGATTTGTCGGAACATACGAAATCTTGCTAATGTCCTTTGCACAGCTACAGGGCATGGGTTTCGACATGAATCGCGGCTCCAAAATGGCTGGTTGCTCAACTCGCCCTCAGAACTTTTATTCTGGGTACCACCCTGGTCTCAGTCGGGTTTGTGGCGGCCTGCGAATACCGCTTTCATTGGAAAGGGACTCACAAGACTTGATCTCAACTGGTTTGAGCATGGGACTTCATGGACGCAATGCAGAGGGGCAGCATGAGTTTCCCAGTGCAAACACTCACTGACACATGGATATTGCATATCCTGCTATCATAGTGATCTGACTTCCCATATTGTACATGCATTAACCCTCTGTAGGAACCTGTTCTTTGGCTGGTTACTTACAGGTACTACCTTCTGCTGGACCCTGAGCCTTGTGCTACTTGTGCCTGAGCCTTGTGTTTAAAGAAGTAGATTCACCAGAGGGGGGTCCACAAGACCCCATTGTATAGTAGTGCGTGGGAACTGCCCGGCAATTCCCCAGCTTAACTTACCTTGTAACCGTCACTACATAGCATCAGAATCCCACAGCTTGGTTGATCTCTGCTGCTCTTGTGATACCCACAAGGCCCTAAGTTTACTCTCTTACACTGTTTTGAGATTCCATAAGCTGTTTGCTCAGCAAACAGCTGGACTGTGCTTTCTGCAGCATCTTGAAAAAGACAGCTACTCTGATGGCTCTTCACCATTGAAACCACCCATTACCACGATGCTTCATTGCAGGAATGCTCCGCTGACAGTAGCACATCCTTGAGCTATTGTCTGGATGCAGCATTCCAGTGCATGGACCACCATCTCGAGATGATCAAGATCATTGTGCGCAACATCGCAGCGGTCTTCAGCAGCCACAATGACACCCCTCTGGGGAACATCCATGCACCAGGACCCATGCGAGTCAAGGTGAATGGCGCCACGCCTTAGGCGGGGAGCCGGTCCTGCAAAAACAACCAGTCACACAGCCAGCCAGCCCAACGCCATGGCCTGGCCACGACGAGGTCCCTCCGTGGCACATGGGTGTGCCATGGTACCCACAGCCTTGTCAGGCGTCCCAGCAGCCTACCAGCCAGGTTGGCCATGCTGTGCGCGACATGACGCCGCGCTTGTCGACACCACCTCCACCACCCCCATCGCACATTCGCACTCCAGGCCACCCCAGATGGCCATGGACAACAGCACATTCCCCATGGCATGTGCATCCGCCCTAGGGAACCCCCAGGAGCCCCCCAGGATGGCTGGGAACCCACGTAAGCTGCCGCCAGCACGCAGTGTCATCCGCACACCCCAAGTACCTCCCTGGCCGCCCTTCTCACTCCCAGCGAGTGGCAACGGTGGTGCATGCACCTTAGAGTGTGCATCCACCTCTGGTGGCCCTCCAGAGGCCCCCACAGTCAGCCAGATGTTGCACACGCCGCACAGCATCATCCCTGGTTGCATGCGGCCCCAGGCACCATCCCAGCCACTCTGCTCACCCCCAATGAGCAGGAGAGGTGGTGCACACTCCCTAGAGCATGCATCCACCTCTGGGGGCCCTCAAAAGCTCCCAGAGCTCGCCAGGCGCCATGTAAGCTGCACACACCGCGCAGGCCCCTCTGCCTGCCCTCGTGCCACCTGTGGACCCGCCCCAGTCCAAGGCAGGCCCCATGCGATGCCCCAGGTCCCCAGCAGACAGGCATGCTGCTGGGGTACCTCTCCGTGTGACAGGACCAACCTGCCCCCACATCCATGCTCGCGTGCGGCCTCAAGGGCCGCCGCCATCCAAAGCGGGCCCTGCGTGGTGCAACAAGTCCCCAGCAGCCATCAAGCGTGCTGGGGCACCCTTCCGCGCTGCAGGATTGGTCCGCCACTGCGTCCATGGTCCCGCGCAGCCTCACAAGCCGCCCCACCCCCCCGTTGTCTTTCATCAAGTGGGGAAGGTGCCGCACACCCCATCGGGCATCACTGCCTTGAGTATTGCGTCCCTGTACATGCTGGTAGTCTCAGAGAGCGCTGTGGTTGAGGTGGCTACTGTTGACGAGACCGACTTGATCTCAGCTATCACAGCCGCTGTGACCCCTTCGACCTGCTGGGACAGGGCTGCTGCTACCTCTGCTGCGGCTGCT
>WHVA01000492.1:0-82213 GCA_015179125.1 Gautieria morchelliformis | reverse complement strand
ATCCGCCCCTCCAAGTCACCCATGGCATCTCCAGTGTTCTTCATCAAGAAGAAGGACGGCTCGCTCAGACTTGTGCAGGATTACCGGGCCTTGAATGCGATCACAATCAAGAACCGGTACCCCATTCCACTCATTTCCGAACTAATCACACAACTCCGTGGGCAAGGTACTTCACTAAGCTGGATGTCCGCTGGGGCTTCAATAATGTTCGGATCCGAGAGGGAGACAAGTGGAAGGCTGCATTCCGCACCAACGAGGACTCTTTGAGCCGCAGGTCATGTTCTTCGGCCTCACCAACAGTCCCGCCACATTCCAGACAATGATGAATGACATTTTCCGTGACATGATAGCAGAAGGGGTTGTCTGCGTCTACCTCGATGACATCCTCATCTTCACAAAAACAATGTCCGAACATCGGGAAGTCGTGCGGAGAGTGCTGGAACGGCTCGGGAGTACAACCTGTGTCTCAAGCCGGAAAAGTGCGAATTTGAGCGGACGTGGATAGAGTATCTTGGGGTGATTGTGTCGGAAGGAAAGGTGGAAATGGACCCAGTCAAAGTTTCCGGTGTGTCGGATTGGCCGTGCCACGGAACAAGAAGGAGGTCCAGTCCTTCATTGGGTTTGTCAATTTCTACCGGCGGTTCATCAAGGACTTCTCCTGCCATGCCCGTGCCCTCTTTGACCTCACCAAGAAGGAGGTTGGATGGCGGTGGGGAGAGCCGGAACAGGCCTCCTTCGACAAACTCAAAGAGCTGATCACTTCTGCCCCGGTCCTGATCTTCCTGACGACTCTCGCCCTTACCGAGTTGAGGCGGATTCTTCCGACACAGCTACCGGAGCGGTCTTGTACAACAGTCACCGGAAGATGGTGGGGGGTGGCATCCGATTGCCTTCTTCTCTAAGAGCCTTAGTCCGGTCAAGCGGAACTACGAGATCCATGACAAGGAGATGCTGGCAATCATCCGAGCGCTGGAGGAGTGGCGACACTTCCTTGAGGGTGCTCTATGCCCATTTGAGATCTGGACAGACCACAAGAACCTCGAGTATTTCCGCACATCTAAGAAGTTGAACCGACGACAAGCACGGTGGTCTCTACACCTGTCCTGGTCCGACTTCATGCTCCACCACCGGCGGGCCGCACCATGGGCAAGCCCGATGCCCTATCCCGCCATGCGGATCATGGAAGCGGAAGTGGAGACAACGCGGATATGACACTGCTCCGCCCAAGTCTCTTTGCAATCCGTGCCCTAGAGGGAGTGACTGCAGTTGGGGTGGAAGCGGAAATGCTCCGGGATATCCGGAGGCAGTACCGGAATGGAGAGAAGCAGGAGTCGGTGGTGAAGGCAGTGGAGGAACTTCGGAAGGCGCACTCACGGTCTGTACGGGCAGCGGAATGGTCGGAATGTGATGGACTGCTCCACTTCAGAGGCAAGGTCTACGTTCCAGGTGGGGCGGACCTCCGCCGCCGCATCGTGTCCAGCACCATGACACACGGGTCGCTGAGCATGCTGGCAGGTGGAAGACGCTGGAGTGAGTGGCTCGGAATTACTGGTGGCCCCAGATGTCCCGCTACATTTGACAGTACGTGAAGACATGTGACCTTTGTCTCCAAACTAAAGCACAACGACATCCGCCCGTCGGAGAACTTGTTCCGCTCCCGATTCCCGAATCCCGCTGGGACACCATCAGTGTCGACTTCATCGTTGAACTCCCAGAGTCTCATGGCTACGACACGATCATGAACATCGTGGATTCGGTAAGCAAGGTGTCCCACTTCATTCCGACGCACACGACGATCACAGCCTCAGAGCGGCCCGCCTGTTCCTTGCACATGTCTGGAAGTTGCATGGGCTCCCAAAGCAAGTTGTTTCCGACCGAGGTCAGCAGTTTGTTGCGGAACTGACTCGGGAGCTCTACCACCTGCTCGGCATAAAGCTGGCTACCACCACAGCATACCATCCACAGGGTGACGGACAGATGGAACGGGTCAATCAGGAGTTGGAGCAATATCTCCGCCTCTTTGTCAACGAGAGGCAGGATGACTGGGATGAGTGACTTCCACTGGCGGAATTCCAATACAACAACCATGTACATTCCGCCACACAACAGACTCCCTTCATGCTTGACTCCGGACGACACCCGCGGATGGGCTTCGAGCCATGCCAGGCTGACTCCCGACTCGAGACGGTCAATGAGTTCCGGGACCGCATGGACTCCACCCTTTCGGAAGCCAAGTCAGCCCTTGCGAAGGCCAAGGATGACATGGCAAGGTACTACAACCAACGCCGGGTTCCTGCCCCAGAGTACCAAGTTGGAGACAAGGTGTATCTAGATGCAAGTGACATCCGCACCACACGCCCTTCGCAGAAGCTTGCCCACCGCTACCTTGGGCCCTTCACGGTGACGCGGAGGGTTGGACGGAATGCATACCGCCTCCGACTTCCGATGTCCATGTCCCGCCTCCACCCCATCTTCAACGTGGTGAAGTTACTCCCTGTGCTTGGGGACCCAATTCCAGGTCGAAAGGCTCGTCCGCCACCTCCGCCGGAAATTGTGGATGGGGAAGAGCACTATGTGGTGGAACGGATCCTGGACAGCCGGTTTGTGCGAGGACGACTCCAATTCCTCGTGAAATGGGAAGGGTATGGGTACGAGGAGAATTCATGGGTCCCGGAGCCAGATGTTTCCACTCCAGACAAACTCCGTGAGTTCTATAGGACACACCCCGGTGCCCCTCGCCGAATCCGCTCACTGGCATTTCAATCCCTTGTGTCCCGTGCTTCGAGGACGCAGCACGCTAGAGGGGGGGTGATGTCAGGGGACACCCTGTTTTCCATTTCCAGTTCCGACACCACACCCAGTTCCGACACCACACCCAGTTCCGACACCACACCCAGTTCCGACTCCATTTCCGACTCCGCTTCCAGTTCCAATTCCATCTCCGCCTCCGCTTTCGGAAATGATTCCGCTTCTGGGAGAACTTCCACCAGTTCTGTTCGCCTTGCCAGTTCCACTCCAATTTCCGACTTCCACTCTCGGAACAGTGTCGGAAATCAAGCGACTCGCGTAATAGGTGGCATCAAGGGTAGATCAAGGGTCAGGGTGGTCAGGGAGATGCAGGGTTGATGGCGGGTGCCAAGTGTTGTCCCTGGCTGCGCAGCGTAGTATAATACGGGCTCGCTGACATTGGGGGTCCTTAGACTTTTCTCTTTGGATTTCCCCTTGTCAGGTGAGAATCCCCTCTCTTGTATGCTCTGTTCATTTATACATACTTTGGATTTCCCCTTGTCAGTTGTGTGGTAGTGTGATCTCCACAACCAGCCAGGGTTGCCCTTACAATCCCTGACTTTGATCAGGGGCACAAGGTATATAAGTAGTATGCTGGCAGTGGAGGTCCTTAGCTTTTCCTCTTTGGAGCCTCCTCTGCCCGACCACATGAGTTCCTTTGTCTAGGGAGAGTTGCCCTTACATCTCTGGCTTAAGGGTCAGGGGCAGGCTTGCTAAATCTCAAGCCCAGCCCTCACAGTGGGCTTTCCGAGAGCTGGGCCCAGCTTGGCTCAGGCTTTCAAGGGCTTGGCTCAGGCTCAGCCCGTGTTTACAGCTGTTTCGGGTCCCGAAGGCGGACTTTGAAACTAGCGCTAAAAATTCATCGAAATTTTGTTTGAGCTCAAACTCGTGAACCAGGACGAGTTAAGGTCCAATATTTTGTATGATATATATACACACAGATAAATGTGATTTTATGTATGAAGGGAGCTCTCAAATAAGCCCAATGGAAATGCCATTCTGCAGCATATACGTGCATTGGCTCTTCCCGGGCAGCCACCGGCAGCCTGGGCTATATACTTTAAACAATATATTGATGAAGGGGGATCCCCTATCTACTCAATATCTCTTAGAATCATTCAGGAAAGTTGTCTGCTTTGGTATAGAATTTTCTACACTTCATGCTTGTTGTTGACTTATTATGTCTGCATGCTGCACAGGTAAAGTATAATTTTCAGCATACTACACACATATCTATATTGGCTGAATTTGTGACAAGAGGAACAATGTGTCAGCTCTGAAAGTGGGCGAAGTTGCTCCCCAAATCTCAAGCTCTTGGGGCAGGCCCATGTCAGAGACATCTCCACCTTCAAGCTCAGCGCCAGTGGTGGCGGTACGCGGGTGTGTTCAGCGGTATTGAAACTGAGCATTTATGGCTGAATATACTGATAGCCAAGCTTCCGTACGCTGAGTACTCCTACGTCCGAGTCCATGTTCAGATTGTACTGTCGGACATATTGTTCCCTGGGTGTAATATAGGTTGTCAAGATGAAGCATGAACGCAGGGCACTCGCGCTCGAGTTTGAATACAATGAGACTGTTATCGTGAGCTGTGGCACATCAATGACATATACCACACAATGAATTTACACACCTGCAGCAAACAAATTGAGCTCTGGATGACATTCCATAACCCAGAATCAATCATGCTCGTGTCCAAGGTTTGAAGGGCTGTACCCTTGCCCATCTCCCAAACACGTATAGTCTTGTCCTCTCTGACGGATAGAGTATGTTCCTGTTGAGGGTGGAAATGAGCACCAGAGATGTTGTTGAAATGTCCACGGCAGGTGTCGATTTCCCAAGCCTTGGTTTCGCTCAGCCTCCAAAGTTTGATCTGTCTGTCATCATCAGCAGAAACAATGAGGGGGAGCGTCAGATGAATGAAGTTGACATTATGATTGTGCCCTTCAAGTATATATTTTGCAGTTGAAAATTTGTCAAACGTGTCGAATGTTCCGGGCTGAGTATTGGGCGTACTTCTGTGCAATCCTGAGATATCCCAAAGTCAGACGGTCTGTAAATGGAAGAGTAGAATTAGCATGACATATAGCTGACATTGCAAGAAAACCTGCGAAGATGGGGACCGTTGAGTGGCTGCATTTACAAGTGTGGGTAAAGGATGTCACATCATGTGACCATTCTGCAAACCTACCCCTCATGCCTCGAGGGGTAATACCTGCTGAACTTCACTGTTGCAGGACGTATACATCTGATCCCCGGGAGCTTGTTGTCTATCAAAAATACACCCTTCACTACCGAATCACTCAGATTGCATGCAACCTCAACATGTCACAACGCGCTGTCGAGCACACACTGTATTGGTGGAAGACAACTGGTGACACCAAACCAGCAGGAGCCAAAAAGAAAGAGAAGGGTCATGACAGTGCATGAAATCGAGGTAAATATACTTTATTTGACAGTCAATATAGTCTAATGATGCTGTTTACTTGAAGTTCTTGCTTGTCCTTCTTGAATCACTCCCTGACCTCTATCTGGATGAGATGCAAGTTGAGCTTCAGCAGCTCCATGGTGTTATTGTTGGGAGGTCAACTATATGGGACACGTTGATTGAACTTGGCCTTACGAGGAAACGGGTTTGTGGCACCACTAACTAGAAATATCTAACCTTATCAGTCTATTTTCAGCTTTCCAAATCAGCGGCCAAACGGAATGAACACTCACGGGCCCGATATCATTTTCAGATTGGTGCTGAATCACCAGAACGGCTTGTTTTTATTGATGAAAGCCAGATCGACTGCAGGACTACATACAGGCTGTATGGATGGGCTTACAAAGGGGAGCGTGCGCGAATTAGTGCAAAATTTGTTCGTGGGCCAGGGTATGTACACTTCCATGTTTTCATTAGATGCTGCTAATGTTTTCAAAGGATTTCATTGCTTCCGGCCCTCTGCATGCAAGGCATTATCCATACTGATATTCAGGAAGGTGCATATGATGGTGATGCCTTTGTTGGCTATATAGAAGAACTCTTGGAGCACATGAACCCATGGCCCCAGCCGCGCAGTGTCCTGGTGATGGATAACTGTGCAATCCACCATTTAGATGATATCGCACCACTCTGCGAAACGAAGTAAGTTTTCATCAGTTCTATTGGTATATTGTGAATAAATAACTCATTTATAAGGGGTGTCCACTTGTATTATTTGCCACCATATTCTCCCGATCTAAATCCTATCGAAGAAGCTTTTGCATATGTCAAGTCTGTAATTCGGCGTCACGGTACAGATTTCAGAGCAGCGGTGGAAAGTAAAGACTTTGCCATGCTTTATTATCTTATAAACTTGGCCTTAGCAACGATATCGCCAGAGAAGGCTCAAGGGTGGATGGGACATGCAGGTTATCTGTGTACCGAATTTTAGCCCATGTTATCCAGGTACAAGTGTACGCTGTAAACTGATCATGTTGTTTTCTATTCAAACCATGTTCTAAATTGTCTACTCTATATTAGAAGCCAAGAAAATGGTTAGCACAGTGAATCAATGCAGGTTTTGGTTGTGCGTGTTTTGTGTTATCCAGGTACAAGTGTACGCTGTAAACTGATCATATTGTTTTCTATTCAAATCATGTTCTAAATTGTCTACTCTATATTAGAAGCCAAGAAAATGGTTAGCACGGTGAATCAATGCAGGTTTTGGTTGTGCATGTTTTGCCCAACGGTTATCCCTCTACATGAATTTTGCCCGCTTATCCCTACCCTGCAATGGCTTTTCAAAGAGCTGTTCCAGGCTCATGCATAGGAAGCTATATGTGACCAGGTTGAGTCCAATTGTAGTCTTGAGATCGCCCCGAGGTAACCCGTTGAGAAATCTGAGCAGAACATCAATGAACCCATGTTCGGCAAGCCTATTATGGAGATCCTTGAGATCAATATGTCTCACATCAGGGGTGTTAGATATGGAACCCAGCCAAGCCCCGACGGTCTGGTTGACATCACCGTATTGGTTGGCTTCAGGTGGCGATGGCGAACGATAAACCCGCTTCAATTTGCTATCTTGAGAGGCAGCAGGGGACGAAGAGTCATCTTGAAGCAGATTATTGAGCTTCTGACCCGAAGGAATGACAATATTGATCGCCGGAGCGGTGGGTGCTGGCTGCTGATTCGCAGGGCCCTGGGTAACTTGGTGTTGGTCCTTCCGCGTCATAGCCGGCCTTTCAAGAGGGTTGCCGACATCAAAGTGAAATAATTCAAATGCTGGGGATTTTGGTGGAATGGTCGTAGTGACGTTAGGCTCATTTTTTTGCTGTAGATAAACATGATGAATAAAGCAAATATAACAACATATCGTGACGCACCAAAGGACATTAGAAATCCTTTGATGCTTGTTGTGCTTGTTTATTTTGCAGAGCTCGCCCTTGTGGAGCTGGCACTTGCTAAGCTCTTTACGCACCCTGGCCTCAAGCATCTGGTAGCTTGGGAAGTAATGTGCATCCATGTCGAGCCAATCCTGTTCATCAATGTACTCATCATTAGCCGAATAAAGGTTCTTCGAACCCATTACCTTTCCACGTTTTGTGGGAACGGTAGCGTTTTTGGCCTTTTGGACTTTTTTAGATGCAAGGAGATTATCCAGGAACTGAGATAACATTATATTAGTTTTTGATTAGTCCTAGTCTAAGATAAAAAGACAAAGTCGCTTGCTTACCTGAGGGGGAGTTAGATATCGATCTTTGCATCGTCCCGCTTTTTCTGCACTTCAGTTTGATATTCCTTCTTGATAAAGTCCCAATTGTCCTCTGAAAGCTTGTACTTAACTTTCAGCGGGTCCTTTGAGAACTGACAAGACAGGGCCGGGAGATTAGACTTGTGAATATTGGTGCAGCCAATAATAGAATAGAGTGCCTGTGTTACTTCTTCAAGCGTGTCACTGACTGAAGGTGAGACCCATTGTTTGTATTCTTGCCCATCGGAATCCTTGTAAGGTATGCGGAAACATATATCTAGTTACAATTAGTACAAAATGGGGCATATAAAAAATGGGCTGCACTCATGTGTTACTTGCTGAGGCCCCTTTGAAGCCTTTTTGATAGAAGGCTTCGATGCAGGTTTGGCCGCTACTTTGGCCTTCACAGGCTTGGAATCAATAGAGACGTTTGATGCCTCATCATCTGAGTTGGATTCCTCTGTTGGAGCTGCCACGGGTTCATAGTCAGATGTTTCCTTTCGGCTTGCGATGGACGCTGCCTCCTCGTCCTCTGGTTCAGAGCCTTCCGGGACATCAGACAGGGTCATAATCTCCCTAGTAGCCTGCATCTTGGTAACAATAATCTCCGCTGACTTAGCACGCTCAGATGGTTTTCTTATGCGTCGTCCTGGTATAACTAACGATGGATCTGGTGTATCCTGCGCCCTTGAAGTAACCTTTTGGGATGCCTTTCACTTGCTGGATGTCTTAGCCATGGTATAACCAAGCTAAGTGTGGGTGAGCGAACGACGCAAGAGCCACATCACGCATGTGACAGACTCGTGACAGACAATTATGGAAAGCCGGACTGACCAGCTTCATTTTTAGCCGCCGCACCACTGTGTCGGTTGTGATTTATCAGCGGATGGGTTGGCATGAACCCTTAGACCCCAAAGACAGGGGTCTCAGAGGAGTATGCTCATGAGTAATACTCACCAGCTAGATATCTATGGAACTCGAAAGACTCCTCGACAGGGTGACCTGGGAGTGGCCAAGCCCCTTTGGTGGCAGACTGACGGTAGACTTGACGATCGTCACGTTCACCGTTCGTGCGTGTGGTTCCCGTGCACCGTACATGCATACGGCGGACGATGGACGTGAACTGTACGTGGACACTGCGACGGTGCACGTGCACCATACGTGCCTACGGCAGACAGTGCACGTGAACCACACGTGCAGAGGGTGGACGGTTCACCTGCACCATTCGTGCGTGCAGTTCCCGTGCACTGTACGTGGATACGGTGGTTCCCATGCTTGAACGCACAAATCGACCCACAGCAGCTTTTAACCATACTGTCTCCACATATTGAGCTACACACACGTCTCAAGTGAGCACTTCACTATGACGTCCCCGCGTATGCAGTGTGCTTATGCATGCCAGACGCTTCATACTGCTTGGCTTGGGAGGAAAATCGACCGCGGCATATGGAATATGATAACTAAAATCTCTGTGAGTGAATCGGTACCAACCGTACTGGCTTTTCCAGATGAAATCTGGGTGCGGACTGGTGACTGCAAGGATGGCATCAGCAGTCTCGAAGACCATCGATTACTTTCGGCCTTTGCTTGCTAGGTATGCAGAGATGTTGTGAAATAATAAGCACCTGCCATGGTTAGGCCAGCATCTGAACGACGGACTCTTGGGCTGATTTTCCACCGCTGACGACCACAATCAACATGGCGTCCTTCTCTGAGGGTGGTGATTCTGGGATTTCCCTCACGATACCGTCTACTTCGGCACTGAACCGGCTGGAATGTAATACTTGACCGTGGAAGCCAGCGTTTTTCGCACTGGCAGGGGACAACGACGGTGGGATAAATGGGTTTCTGCAGCCCTTCACAGTACACGTCAAAACCAAAAATATCAAAATAGCTGCACCGTTCGTGCGTGCGGTTCCCGTGCACTGTCTGCCGTAGGCACGTACGGTGCATGTGCACCGTCACAGTATCCATGTACAGTTCACGTCCATCATCTGCCGTATGCACGTACGGTGCACAGGAACCGCACGCATGAATGGTGAACCTGACGATCATCAAGTCTACCATCAGTCTGCCACCAAAGGGGCTTGGCCACTCCTGGGTCACCCTGTTGAGGAGTCTTTGGAGTTCCATAGATATCTAGCCGGTGAGTATTACTCTTGAGCATACTCCTCCGAGACAGCTGTCTTTGGGGTCTAAGGGTTCATGCCAACCCATCCGCTGATAAATCACGACTGACACAGTGGTGTGGCAGCTAAAAACTTGTTCCTCTTGTTATAAATTCAGCCAATATAGATATGTGTGTAGTATGCTGAAAATTATACTTACCTGTGCAGCATGCAGACATAATAAGTCAACAACAAGCATGAAGTGTAGAAAATTCTATACCAAAGCAGACAACTTTCCTGAACGATTCTAAGAGATATTGAGTAGATAGGGGATCCCCCTTCATCAATATATTGTTTAAAGTATATAGCCCAGGCTGCCGGTGGCTGCCCGGGAAGAGCCGATGCACGTATATGCTGCAGAATGGCATTTCCATTGGGCTTATTTGAGAGCTCCCTTCATACATAGAATCACATTTATCTGTGTGTATATATATCATACAAAATATTGGACCTTAACTCGTCCTGGTTCACGAGTTTGAGCTCAAACAAAATTTCGATGAATTTTTAGTGCTAGTTTCAAAGTCCACCTTCGGGACCCGAAACAGCTGTAAGCCTGACCTGAGAAGTAGTGATGTGCACAGCCTGGCCCAGGCCATGGCTCAATATGGGCGCCTGAACCCAGGCAGGATCTTTGGTGGCCAAAAGGGGCCAAAAGGACGTTTCTACTCAGTTTACAGGCACATCTTAGTCATAGTGTAGTTACAGCTGTCTTACATACATAAAAGGCACTCTTTTTTGTCTGGCACCATCCTGTGTCAGCCATGTGACAAACATGTTGACCTGTCCGGACTTGCACAATGGTGGTGTTGGTGAGGTGAAAGCTCACTAACATGGCCAGTGTGAGGATTGTTGCTATCCTGTGTCAAGAGTGGGGTCCCATTTTTCTCTATCTACCCGACATCACTAGCTACTTATATAGTGTAACTAGAAGAAAGGGAAAGAACAATAACTGTTCACACTTGTGGGCGCTTGTGTGAACCACAACTGTAACTAGACAGTGTCGCTGTCTTACATCTCCTCCCACCTCTCAAATGAACTGCTAACTCCCTACTCACATTTTGACCGTCCCGGTCAACCAATCCATCCAAAGAGTCAAGTCCTTCAAGCTATCCCTTCAGCATTCCCTCTGCTAGATCCGTGACCCCTACTCGCTGCCGGACCAAGGTAAATATGTTTTCATGGGGGTCTGTTGCCCTGTTCCTAGTCCGTGCATATGGGATCCAGTGGAAATGGAGGCATGAATTAGGATTTGGTGCATAGGTGTGTCATTCTTGGAAAGGTTGAATACACTATGAGTGGCAGTGGTCACGGCATTATGGGTAGATGGGGTGTTGGTGTGCGGAAGAGTGGCAACGATGCATGGAAATGCTGAAGAACGGCATGGAAAAGGCAAGGTGTGTGGAAAAGGGGCAACAAAAAAAGAAAAGCGCAGTGTCGTGCGCAGAAACGCAGTGGCATTCGCATGAGACAGTGTCAGCTCTGCATGAGAATGAGCGCGGCAATGGCGTAGTGCGATGTGGGGGAAGCCAGCACGCAGTGACGGCGATGATGCAGGAAAGGGTCCCCTGACCTGGTATGCAGCTCTGCAGGATGCGGGGCACCCAGGGTTTCAGGGATGTGAAGAAATACGAGGCACTGTTGCTCAAAGAAGGCCACTGGGTGAGAACGCAGGCAGCAGCAGTGCAGGGTGTGTGGAATGGGATGCTAGGTGTCGCTGTGTAAATAACCTATGTATCTACATGTACAATAGTTATTACATAATCCCAGTGGGCCCCTTAGGGACCCACTGTATAGTTTATGCATGGGAACTGGCCAGCGGTTCCCATTGCATCTTACTCTTACCTGTCACTACGTAGCATTCAGAATACCACTCATTGGTCAAGTTCTGCAGTGCCCTTGTGATACAAGGTCCTAAGATCGACATCTTTACACCTTTTTGAACTATCCTGCGGTTGATCGCCATGCGACCAACCGATAGTGGATTCAAAGCAATCTTGAAAAAGATCGCTGCATCGACGACCAAACATCGTTGAGACCCTCCAGTAGACCCTCTACTGTCGGCTGCAAGCATGATGATTCCACACAGTCGAAGATGGACACGAGCGACGAGCTCAAGGTCCACGCCCCAGGTGCAGCCCAGTGACACGACAGCTGACGCTACCCTGGACCAAGAGTCCAGGACGATAGAAGACGGAGAGATCGTAGATCTCACTGCCCTCGTCCCCCCAGTAGAGGATGAGGAAAACCCCGACCACGTCTCGTCGAGCGTGGCTGAGGAAGAGACGACACCGGGCAATGAGCCGGCGGCGCCCCCCCATTCCTCTCTGCCCAGAGGCAAAGGAAAGGGCAGAGAAGTCTCGCCGTCATCAGACGGTAGAGCAACAACGTCGAGGTGGGCACAAAGCCAAGACTCGAACTGACACTCACGAAGTAGAGCGACGACGATCATCCCTGAAGGGGGACGACGGCAAAAAAGATGAGCCCCAGACGATGGTCAGGGCTCGGAATACTCGACCTCCAGTTGCAAGAGCTCGAGGGCTCACGCCATTGACCACGAGATGGCAGAGGCCCTGAACAAACAGGTGCAGGCTGCGCTGCACCGAAGCACGCTGACGTGCCACAAGCACGATCAGCTGGCATCGCAGCTTGACAACGCCACCGCCACCCTAATAGCAATCAGCAAGGAACTCCACCAGGTGGAGGAGATCAGGCTGCAAGATGCAGCCACGCTGGAGGACGTCCAGAAAGCCCTCCGCCCACGTGGGGAACGCGACACAACTCGTCCGAGCTCGCGACAGTCCGCAGCCAACGAACGCAGTCACGACGCGGAAGACCCGTGCCGAAAGGAGCGGGACAAGCAGCGAATGCCGCCGCCAGCCGTCCCGGTCGAACAGGACGTAAGGTTCAGGAACGAACCTCAAGAGCAACCGGCTGCCCCAACGGACAGCCATAAGACGATCCAACAGATCGTTAGGGAACAGGTCGCCTCAGAGCCTGACTCTGAAACGACGACCGAGAGCTTAGAGCTCGAAGTCGCACACTGGCAGCGTAAAGAAGCCGCAGCTGCGCGCTGCCACATGTGGGCACTCGAGCTACTAGCAGAACGCTGAAGAAACAGTGGCCCACAGCCACACCGCTCAGCTGCCCGACGAGCAGCCCACGCGAGCTGTACAGGACACACGGCAGGTGCGCGCAGCCTACAACAGCAGGCTGCGGATCCGCAACGCGGGACTGACTGGAGACACCAGGCACAAAACGCCCCCGGAACCAAGAGCACAAAATGTTCCCGATCCTGAGCCCGATCCGGGCCTGGGGCCCATCAGGGCATACAACAGCCTGCCCCGTGCGGCGTCACAGCTGTGCGAGCGATCCATGGCCCCAACAGAAGGCCAGGGAATCCCTGACCAGGCCGACATCGTACCAATGGAGCCGTACGACGGGATCACACGGATGATCCGTGTGGCGTTAGCAGACGCCGCGGACACAGACCCGGAGAAGTCTGTGCTAGCGAAAGCCGGCGTGAAATTGGCTCACCCCGAGCCATATGCCGGGGGATCTGACCTCGAAGAGTTTGAAATCTTCGTGGCAGCCATCCTACGATGGCTGAAAATGAATTGCCTCCTAGGGCCAACCAGCATAGACATGCAGGTCGGCTACGTGGGCACTCGCCTCACGGGCGAAGCCCAGGAGTGGTTCCTTCGAAACGTTGAACGCTTCGATCGCCAGGTCCGCAGCTGGACGCTGGAAACTGTGACGCAAGGCCTTCAAAAAAGGTTCCTGCACACACTGAGGTACCATACGCATCGAATAAATTCGACGCAGTCATGCAGGGCATGAAAACCGTTCAGGAAATGCTGAACGAGCTCACGAAATACGCGGCACGTATGATACAGCCGCCAGACGATTACACGTTCCGGAGATGGTTCGTGTCGGCGCTGCGCGAGACGCTGCGCAACGAAGTCCTCAAAAAGGGCTATAATGCCAAGATCAGCTCAATAGAGCAACTCTTCGAGATGGCCCGGATGATCGAGGAGGCATCCCGATACAACATGGGGATGCGCCGCGCAGAAAGCGCAGCAGCAAGGGCAAGCGCTGCCTGGCTCACAGGGAGCAAGCCGTTGACACAAATGGGCCTGACCAGGCCCAGCCTGTTCTCAAGAAGCGGAACAGGACAACGGCTGCCGCCCCCACGCCCAGTACAAGCTGGACGCCTGCCTGAAGCTAAACAGCCTCAAGCATCAGGGTTGTCCCTGCGACCTGCCCCACCGGCGAAGGCGTCAGGCCGACCTAACGATCGGCCCAGCAGTGACCAAAGCAGCACCACATGCTTCGAATGCGGCCAACCTGGCCACAAGAGGGCGGAATGCCCCCGGCTTAAGTCCAGTATCAGGATAGCGGCTGTGAGGCACGAAGAGGAGACCGAAGATCCGGAGACGGATCTCGGTCAAAATTCTCTCCATCAAATTGATGAAGAGGGGGAGGGTGATCCCCAACCCAACGACACTCTGGACAACGGAGACGCTCCCACTGAAGAGTGGGACCCCGAGCCGTCCCAATACTATGAATGGGACGAGGAGGTGGAAGACACCACCTACAGGTCCAGCGCGATCAGATTCGCGCTGGAGGACGAAACCGCCATGAAGGTCATGGCGGCACGCACGTCAGTCACGCCAGACAAGGCGGCCGAGCCAGTGTATCACCACCAAAGCAAACACAGGACATGGCCAACGTGCCCGCGCAGTGAGAACCGTACCCTATCGGGGTACTGGGAAATAAACAGCATAAAAGCCCACTGCCTGCTAGATAGCGGCAGCGAAGGGGTACTGCTATCCCCTGAATTCACGCGAGCTACAGGGATGAAGACATTCTCCCTGGAGCAGCCAATCGCGCTGCAGCTAGCCTGCATAGGCAGCCATTCCATGATCAACTATGGAACGAACACGACCATCAAATTTGGTCGTGAGACATATGACGAATATTTCGACGTAGCGAACGTTGAATATTACGACGCTATCTTAGGGACACCGTTCCTAAGGAGATTCGGCATAACCCTGGACTTCTCGAGCCCAGGGACGATCCGCAAGGGGAACGAAGTGATCCCCACGGGCAAGGTCTCGTTCGACGACGATGTATCGACGAACGAGGACAAGGGGCCATGGGTGAGCAGGATCACCTGGGCACCGAAGCCTAACCTGGCTCATTGAAGCCAGGAGGACAATGTAAGGGCAACCCTGGCTAGTCGTGGAGATCACACTACCACACAACTGACAAGGGGAAATCCAAAGTATGTATAAATGAACAGAGCATACAAGAGAGGGGGTTCTCACCTGACAAGGGGAAATCCAAAGAGAAAAGTCTAAGGACCCCCAATGTCAGCGAGCCCATATTATACTACGCTGCGCAGCCAGGGACAACGCTTGGCACCCGCCATCAACCCTGCATCCCCCTGACCCTTGATCGACCCTTGATGCCACCTATTATGCGAGTCGCTTGATTTCCGACACTGTTCCGGGGCGGAAGTCGGAAATTGGAGTGGAACTGGCAAGGCGAACGGAACTGGTGGAAGTTCTCCCAGAAGCGGAATTGTTCCCGAAAGCGGATGCGGAGATGGAATCGGAACCGGAAGCGGAGTCGGAAATGGAGTCGGAACTGGAAATGGAAAACAGGGTGTCCCCTGACAGCAAAGGTCAAACCCGCAACTCCGGCGGACTTTGACGGAGATCGGGAGAAGGGACGCGCATTCTTCAACACATGCAGCATCTACTTCGCAATTGTCGGAGACCTCTTTCCGAACGACCAGGCTCGGATTCACTAGACGTTGGCCTTTTTCAAATCGGACTGCGCAGCCCGTTTTGCAAACAAGGTGATCCGACATGAAGCAAAGGGCAAGGGGAACTACTTCCGGGACTGGGACGCCTTCGAGAAAACATTTTCCGACCAGTTCTGCCCGAAAAACGAGCAGCTCACAGCCCTTACAAAGCTCGAGGGGACGAGCTGGTACCAGGCCAAAGATCCGGTCGATGACTACATCGATCGCTTCCAGGAGCTCATCGACCTCGCGGAATATGACGACGACAAGACGATCGTCATCAAATTCCGACGAGGACTTGATCCGACGCTCCAGAACCAAGTTGCGCTGCTTGGGGATGGAGCTCCGGATTTTGATGACCCGGAAGGGTGGTACCAAGCTGCGCAGAAGGTTTCTCGGAACAGGGAGGCAAATGAGGCCTTCGTGGAGACGAGTCGGAACACGACACGCAGTTCCGCTCGTCCTACTCAACCTGTGCCAAAACCCGGAAGCGCATTCATTCCCACACGGAAATTATTTCCGATGCTTGCTCCGCCTGCTCCTATTAGGAACCATAGCCCTCCTCCCTCGAAGAGTGGCCCTGCCCCGATGGATGTTGACCGCATGCGCGGAAAAGGCCACGGAACTATCACCTGCTTCCGCTGCCGACAACCAGGCCACTACGCTCGCGAGTGCCCCCAAGCCTTTGATATCCGGCTTATGACCACAGAGGAGAAACTCGAGATCCTTCCAGAGTTCCTCGCGCTTGCAGACATAAATGGAGTGCCCACTGCGGAAGAGCTTTCCGAAAATGCGGAACATGGTCTACCGGAAGCGGAAGATGCATCGGATTTTGTGACACGCAGCGGGTGAGATGTGTGCCCCTGCTGCCTGTACATAACCGGTTTGCCTGTCTTGAAGTAGAGAATGAAAAGCCCCCACTCCCCTCACTTCGTACAGACCCACCAGATAAAGTCACACAAAAACCAAATCTGACACCCCATCCATCCCGCATCCGCCCTTGGGAGAGACGCCTTCCGAAGCGCTATGTTGTTGCTGCCACCCCTGGCCCCAAGTCACTAGTCATTAAGGTGGAGATCCAGACGACAGATACGGCGGAAGTCAAATCCGGACCCGCCCTTGTCGATTGCGGGGCCACTGGTCAGTTTATGGACCGGGACTATGTGGAACGGAACCGACTGACCACGCGGAAGTTGCAACGTGCAATCCCGGTGTTCAATGTGGACGGAAGCCCCAATGAGGCAGGGTCCATCACGGAGATAGTAGACACAATTCTCCGCTACGATGGACACTCAGAACGCACTTCCTTTGCAGTCACCAGCCTGGGGAAGCAGGACATCATCCTCGGGTTTACCTGGCTTCAGGAGCACAACCCGGAGATCAATTGGCAGACTCGGAAGGTACTGATGAGTCGATGTCCAGCCAAGTGTCACATGTGCAGGTCGGAACTGCGGAAGGAGCGCCAGGAGCAGCGGAAGACTGAACGGCTCATACAGACATGTCGTTCTGGCCCCCATCCACTGCTTGCAGAAGAAGACTCGGAAGCGGAATTTGAACCGGATCCCACTTCCGATTCCGATTCCGATTCCAACGTCATCCGACTCGGCCCGGAAGACATTCTGGCGGAAGGGGAGCGCTTGCTGTACGTAAACCTTCCGCCGGAAGCGGAACACATCCGCGCCACCGGAAATATTTCGCAACGCCTTGCTGAAGCCTCCAAGAGGCATGATAGAGTAGAGGCGGAAATTCCGGAGTACCTGCGAGAGTTCGAGGACGTCTTTTCCAAGGAGTCGTTTGATACCCTGCCTCCACGGAAGCTGTGGGACCACGCCATCGAGTTGGAGCCTGGGTCAAAGCCCACCAACTGCAAGGTCTACCCGCTGTCACCCAAGGAGCAGGTAGAGCTCGATGCATTCCTTGCGGAAAACCTCCGTACAGGGAGGATCCGCCCCTCCAAGTCACCCATGGCATCTCCGGTGTTCTTCATCAAGAAGAAGGATGGCTCGCTCAGACTTGTGCAGGACTACCGGGCCTTGAATGCGATCACGATCAAGAACCGGTACCCCATTCCACTCATTTCCGAACTGATCACACAACTCCACGGGGCGAGGTACTTCACTAAGCTGGATGTCCGCTGGGGCTTCAACAATGTCCGGATCCCGGAGGGAGACGAGTGGAAGGCCGCATTCCGCACCAATCGAGGACTATTTGAGCCACAGGTCATGTTCTTTGGCCTCACCAACAGTCCCGCCACATTCCAGACGATGATGAATGACATTTTCCGTGACATGATAGCAGAAGGGGTTGTCTGCGTCTACCTCGATGACATCCTCATTTTCACGAAAACAATGTCCGAACATCGGGAAGTCGTGCGGAGAGTGCTGGAACGGCTCCGGGAGTACAACCTGTGTCTCAAGCCGGAAAAGTGCGAATTTGAGCAGACGCGGATAGAGTATCTTGGGGTGATTGTGTCGGAAGGAAAGGTGGAAATGGACCCAGTCAAAGTTTCCGGTGTATCGGATTGGCCCGTGCCGCGAAACAAGAAGGAGGTCCAGTCCTTCATTGGGTTTGTCAATTTCTACCGGCGGTTCATCAAGGACTTCTCCTGCCACGCCCGTGCCCTCTTCGACCTCACCAAGAAGGAGGTTGGATGGCGGTGGGGAGAGCCGGAACAGACTTCCTTTGACAAACTCAAGGAGCTGATCACTTCCGCCCCGGTCCTGATCTTTCCCGACGACTCTCGCCCTTATCGAGTCGAGGCGGATTCTTCCGACGCAGCTACCGGAGCGGTCTTGTCACAGCAGTCATCGGAAGATGGTGGGGGGTGGCATCCGATTGCCTTCTTCTCTAAGAGCCTTAGTCCGGTCGAGCGGAACTATGAGATCCATGGCAAGGAGATGCTGGCAATCATCCAAGCGCTGGAGGAGTGGCGACACTTCCTCGAGGGTGCTCTATGCCCTTTTGAGATCTGGACAGACCACAAGAACCTCGAGTATTTCCGCATGGCTAAGAAGCTGAACCGACGACAAGCACGGTGGTCCCTACACCTGTCCCGGTTTGACTTCATGCTCCACCACCGCCCCGGCCGCACCATGGGCAAGCCCGATGCCCTATCCCGCCGCGCGGATCACGGAAGCGGAAGTGGAGACAACGCTGATATGACACTGCTCCGCCCAAGTCTCTTTGCAATCCGCGCCCTAGAAGGAGTAACTGCAGTTGGGGCGGAAGCGGAAATGCTCCGGGATATCCGGAGGCAGTACCGGAATGGAGAGAAGGAGGAGTCGGTGGTGAAGGCAGTGGAGGAACTCCGGAAGGGGCACTCACGGTCTGTACGGGCAGCGGAATGGTCGGAACGTGATGGACTGCTCCACTTCAGAGGCAAGGTCTATGTTCCGGGTGGGGCGGACCTCCGCCGTCGCATCGTGTCCCAGCACCATGACACACGGGTCGCTGGGCATGCTGGCAGGTGGAAGACGCTGGAGTTAGTGGCTCGGAATTACTGGTGGCCTCAGATGTCCCGCTACATCGGACAGTACGTGAAGACGTGTGACCTTTGTCTCCGAACCAAAGCGCAACGACGTCCGCCCGTCGGAGAACTTGTTCCGCTCCCGATTCCCGAATCCCGCTGGGACACCATCAGTGTCGACTTCATCGTTGAACTCCCAGAGTCTCATGGCTACGACGCGATCATGAACGTCGTGGATTCGGTGAGCAAGGTGTCCCACTTCATTCCGACGCACACGACGATCACAGCCCTCGGAGCGGCCCGCCTGTTCCTTGCACATGTCTGGAAGTTGCATGGGCTCCCGAAGCAAGTTGTTTCCGACCGAGGTCCGCAGTTTGTCGCGGAACTGACTCGGGAGCTCTACCGCCTGCTCGGCATAAAGCTGGCTACCACCACAGCGTACCATCCGCAGGGTGACGGACAGACGGAACGGGTCAATCAGGAGTTGGAGCAATATCTCCGCCTCTTTGTCAATGAGAGGCAGGATGACTGGGATGAGTTACTTCCGCTGGCGGAATTCCAATACAACAACCATGTCCATTCCGCCACACAACAGACTCCCTTCATGCTTGACTCCGGACGACACCCGCGGATGGGCTTCGAACCACACCAGGCTGACTCCCGACTCGAGACGGTCAATGAGTTCCGAGACCGCATGGACTCCACCCTTTCGGAAGCCAAGTCAGCCCTTGCGAAGGCCAAGGATGACATGGCAAGGTACTACAACCGACGCCGGGTTCCTGCCCCAGAGTACCAAGTTGGAGACAAGGTGTACCTAGATGCAAGTGACATCCGCACCACACGCCCTTCGCAGAAGCTTGCCCACCGCTACCTTGGGCCCTTCACGGTGACGCGGAGGGTTGGACGGAATGCATACCGCCTCCGACTTCCGATGTCCATGTCCCGCCTCCACCCCGTCTTCAACGTGGTGAAGTTACTCCCTATGCTTGAGGACCCAATTCCACGTCGGAAGGCTCATCCGCCACCTCCACCAGAAATTGTAGATGGGGAAGAGCACTACGTGGTAGAACGGATCCTGGACAGCCGGTTTGTGCGAGGACGACTCCAATTCCTCGTGAAATGGGAAGGGTATGGGTACGAGGAGAATTCGTGGGTCCCGGAGCAAGATGTTTCCGCTCCTGACAAACTCCGGGAGTTCTACAGGACACATCCAGGTGCCCCTCGCCGAATCCGCTCGCTGGCATTTCAATCCCTTGTGTCCCGCGCTTCGAGGACGCAGCACGCTAGAGGGGGGGTGATGTCAGGGGACACCCTGTTTTCCATTTCCAGTTCCGACACCACACCCAGTTCCGACTCCATTTCCGACTCCGCTTCCGGTTCCGATTCCATCTCCGCATCCGCTTTCGGGAACAATTCCGCTTCTGGGAGAACTTCCACCAGTTCCGTTCGCCTTGCCAGTTCCACTCCAATTTCCGACTTCCGCCCCGGAACAGTGTCGGAAATCAAGCGACTCGCATAATAGGTGGCATCAAGGGTCGATCAAGGGTCAGGGGGATGCAGGGTTGATGGCGGGTGCCAAGCGTTGTCCCTGGCTGCGCAGCGTAGTATAATATGGGCTCGCTGACATTGGGGGTCCTTAGACTTTTCTCTTTGGATTTCCCCTTGTCAGGTGAGAACCCCCTCTCTTGTATGCTCTGTTCATTTATACATACTTTGGATTTCCCCTTGTCAGTTGTGTGGTAGTGTGATCTCCACGACTAGCCAGGGTTGCCCTTACAGGTTGGATCTGGACCTTGGGTCATGACCGAAGCCAAGACCAGATATAGACTCGGGAGGGGGTTCCCCTGACATGAGGATTTTGGGTGGGAAGGTCCAAACTTGAATATACATGTACTGTATCTACTGGCTACCCAAATACATTAAATATTTTGCTTTCCTCCAGGATCCTCCACCACACCCAGTCTACAATGCCCCCCATGGTCATAGATAGCATCAACGATGAGGTTGACAAAGTTGCCCATGCAATTAAAAGCAGTTTGGGCCAAGTAGGGTTGCTCACCATAATGGTTATAATCCAATTATACCCAGATTATTGTGAATTATTATGGTTATATTATGGGTCCAGGCATAACTGTACTCGTTCATTTATGTTAGGTTATTGTTATATTACGCTACAATATAATATATTATCGGGGCCATATTTAATCATAACCAATCTTTGGTTATACTACTGGGTTAGTGCCACTAAGTGAAGCTCAAGCACTACCAGTGAATTAATATAAATTATTACAACTAACACATAGGCTGCTTTGAAGTCATATTTATTATTATTATCATGTAGATACATAACTAACTAAAGGAGACGACTCCTGCAAGGACAGGAGTCATTCCCTGTAATTAGTTATGTATTTACATGTTCACTATAAGTAAATATGGCTGCAAAACAGCAAAATATTAGCTGTATTAATTTATTTTAATTCACCGGTAGTGAAATTGTTTGGGGTGGGAGTAGACTTCCTAGAATAGTGTCATAAATCTTTCCTTCATGCTCAAATAAAATTATAATATGGTTATGCGGTTATGATATATTAAATTATGGTTATGATTAAATTATGAGATCAAGGCAGCGTTACAATTATAATATATTACGCTCTGAAAAATAATATAATCTTACTGTAAGGCTTCTAAATCAGCCCGGTTGTAGCACTCCTCAAATTTGTTGAGCTCATCATCGCTTCAACTCTCCAGCTAGCATAAATTTCCACAGGGTACATGTACTTACTTACATGCAAAGGGACTTTTACTACATGAGTAATAGCAGCAAATGGTAATTATATGCATTTAAAATGATAGCAATACAGAAGGTTTGACTTGAAATAAAAATATGTCGTCACAGCATGTTCAGCTGCGAAATTTGCAAGATTTTCAAGCTCGCCGGTGCTCCAAGAAGTTTTTAATCATCCTCTGCATGTTTCCCACACCAGGCTCCGTCGATTCGGGCAGCCATTCTCCGTTGTTGACGCAGAGGATCTTCATACTCTGGTGATATTGCAGGCCAGGAAGAAGCTTCGGCGTGATGAGGAAGTACTGTCCGCTTTCAGCTTTGCAAGTCACCTCCACCAGTTGGTCATGCACCGCGCGCTCGTAGCGTTGATCCATACCCTGGGAACGAAAGCGTTAGGAACAGAACTACAAATACAGCTTATACAGACCTGGTTGATCTCATCCACCAACGAGAACGGTGCCCTAGCATGCTCTGTCAGGCTCATGAGGTACAGGATGGTCGTCAGCGATCGCTCCTACAAAAGTGTGTTAGGGACTTGCTGAGCCACGAATGCGCGTCTTCACTTACCCCTCCGGATTGACGCTGTCCAGTAAGCTGTGTTAAAGGCTCACCCTCGCGGAACTTAACGAATATCTCAATGGCCCATTTTTCATAGTCTTCATCTTCAGCGACTCGAATCTCGCCGGCACAGTTGATACCTACGGGCAATTCAACACATGCACCTCGAGACACAAGCATATCTCACGATCAAATGCAGCGGAGAACTTTTCTCCTATGGCCGTGACCAGGGACGTAAGAGCAGGATACCAAAGATCCTGGAAGCCCGTCAATGGTGATCAAGCAAAGCCTAAAACAGCCGTACCCGTGTTTTCTGTATCCCTTCTTCCAACTTTCGGGCCTTCTTCTCCTTGTTTTCGACGCTGGCCGTCAAGTTCTCCAGCTGCAATAGAATGCACCTATTAGACGATAGCTGAAAAATGCAGGCTGCTACCTACCTCGAGTTTTCGCTTCTCGTATGTCTGGATGACGCCAGCGTCTGTTGCATGATTGAGATCTAATTTGGCTTGTTCGGTTTCCAATGCTGCTGCTACTGTCTCCGAGGTCCAACGATCTGCAGGGTCCTTTTGCTGGTCCTGGTTTCGCTATGTAAGATATTTGTATATTGATAGTGCCTCATGTCATACCTCTTCTTCGCGCCTCCTGAATTCTGCCCCCAATTCATTGCTAATACTTGAAATCTTATTTTCGACAACTCCCTTCTTCTTAATCGATTCGCTCCTCAGAGCCTCGAATAGCTCAGTGGCTTTAATGCCAGAAGCCGTAAGTGGTCGCATTTAGAGATCTGCGGCTTATCTTACCTTCTCCGTATGCCTGTTTGATGCGCTTTGCTTCCGCCGTTCGCTCGTCGCACAATTCATCAATGGCATTCACGTCTGCAGCAAGCTGGATTTGTCTGAGAGATATCTCAGCCAGCGATGACTGATCCTGGATGGTTTGCTTGATCAAACCCTACAGGTACCAGTTCCTTGAGAAATCGATCCCGCATGATGAGTATCACACACACCACAAGCTCCGCGAGAGCCTTTGAACGCTCTTTCACGCTCTTCTCGACGATGGCATTGTGTCTTTGTCGCTCCTCCGCCGGAGATGGCTGGTTCTCGTAATCCTCAAGCTTTTTCTTCGTCGATCCTATATAGAGTTATTTCAAAAGTGAGGGATTAAACAAACGACCGAACCAAGTCTAGCTTTATTGGCCTTTATCGTATCCTCGGTCTTCTTAGCGGCGTCCCGACGAGTCACCAATTCTTGCTGATATGCTACAGTCAGCGAAATGGTCACGACAACCATGACTCCTGCGGACGCACATGGCGAGGTTGTAATGATTCAATTTCCCCGAGAAGGGCTTGATCCTCAGTCTTAAGTTCTGCCATCTTTAGTTTGAGTTCGTCGTTACCATGCTGCGCTTGGGCAATCTGTTCATCAATGGCCCGTTTTACTGCGGGGTCGACTGTTGAAAGTATTGTCAATGAATCGATGCAATGATACTGTGTAGCGCTCCGTACTCGTTGGATGAACAAAATTCTTCGCAGGTCTGATACTTCTTGTCACGGTCATAGTTTTCTGCTGGCCGTATGCAGAGCGCGATACCATGGCCAGGGTGTTGCCAGATATATATGACGCCCCGGGTGGAGAACGGCCGTCAGGTCCCAACCTGCTTAGAGCGGCCTGGACTTTGGCGTCGTCCACTTTACGGGGGTCAAGCGCGATAGGCTTCGTTGCACATCAGCGACCAGCATCAAACATGAAACTTAGCACCCACCGTCCGGTGCATATTCAACTCTTTGACCAAGAACCATTTGAGCCCATTTGGACAGTCAACAAGGTCAATTGCATAATTGTCAAAGCCAATGCTATGAAGCTTAATTGTATATTAGAGCCAAATCAATACATGAATATCTGGTGCACACACCTCTTCGGTCGCTAACGGAGGCTTCAAAAGTTGATCCATATTCTGTGGGCGATACCATACGGTGACTCGTACTTTGTGGCCGAGTGCCTCGGGTGTGTCAATAAATAGTCTGTTAAAAGTGATGTAGTCTGCTTCGCTATGAGTAACAAAAGTCTACCACACAAGTCAATAGAGACGTATAACGAGAAAGGCGCTATATATAATACCTTGAGTTGATTTGCATTGAAACAGGACTCAACTGCGTCGACATATTTCTTGTCGCGCACGGTCACTCCAACAACAGCTGGCAAATCTACCCGCCTCGCGAACTCGTTGCTTTCCTTATTCTTCAAAAACCACACAATCACTTCAGCGCAGTCTCTGTCCCAGTTTCGGAGGGAAGAGATCTTGCGGTTCAGCTGGTTATCTTGTTCCCTCAATCTAGATAAAGAGCAAAATGATATTAGCAGGTAGCTTGTGACGCCGGACTACAGTGGAATGGAAATGCTCACTCGTGTTGTTTCTCCTGGATGGTTCTGTCATTTTGTGAACTTTTATGAACCAACTCTCCTATCCGGTTCCCTAACTCCGCTCTCTTGACCTTGAGAGTTCCAACGCTTGACTTGATGGCTTTCTATTCATAGATATCAATAAGAGTTTGTGGATGGAACAAAAAGGCAAGGCCCACGAGTTCCTCATTGAGGGGATTAATGGCCTCATACTCCGGCGCATTATCAACCTGCTCCTGAAGCTTGGCGATTTCCTCCCTAGTGCGAGCCTTGTTCCTAGCTAGATCTTTCTCCGAGCGCTTAATGGCTTTAATCTTCTCTAGAGCCTCGTCTGCACGAGAAGCCTGAGGATGGAACTCATGAGTATCTTCAATGGGGCAATGGCGCAACACATACCGCCTGTTTGGTCCTTGAGGTGATGGACGACATGGTCTTGGAATAGTAATTCTTAATCCTATCCTTGCGGGTACGACGTTCTTTGTCTAAGTCATTGTGTTTTTTCTTGAGCTCCCTGCAAATGTCCTCAGAAAAGCAAACGGTATGTAGATAAGTCAGCACACGTTTGAAGGAGCTTCATTGGCTTGTTCTGTTCTTCCATTTGTCGATATTCCGCTGCCGCTCTGTCACGTTCCAACTTGGCTTGGTTGTATCTCTCCTTCGACTCCTTGTATTGTACATACGGCAGAGCTAGTTCACAGATCTCGATCTATGTGGGCATGTCAGACGATGCCTATGCGGTCATGTTCAGCATGTTCGACCACACCCACCTCAGTCTCGATGGCGCGTCGCTCGTGATATCGCTCAACATCCCTTTCGAGAGCCTGCTGCTTTTCCTCTAGACGTACTCTCTGCTTCTGCTCGTCTTGAAGAACCTGTATGACCTGATCAGTCTCATACATCAGAGTTAATGTTACTCAATTTACCGTCTGCGCAATTTTAAGCTCCTTCCCTTTGTCGATCAACGTAGTGTGCCACACCACAAGGTTCTCATCCCCAGCAGTACGCTGAGTCTCCTTGAGCAATTGTTGCGGCGACATCTGCGCGAATTCAGATACACGATCTTGAGGGAGAAAAGAACTTCGAGGATATTAGCGGCGGCACGGTGGTTTATTTAGACTTATTACCATAGATTGCCGACTTGGACGTTCAGTTCTGTGATACGTTCGTTGATTTCACGCCCAGTGACGGCGGTGCCGTTGAACGTGAAGTTGGATGAGCGGTTTTTCGAGTTGATGCTGCGGCGAATGACCAGATTGGGCTTGCCGACCTTTCCCTTGAGCTCGAGCTCTACATAACCAGTGTCATGCCCATGCTTCACAAATGCGTTCAGCTCGGTCGAACGACCCAGTAGCTGACAAGGCAATCTCAGGAGGTCGAGACAGAGACATAGTGTGTATGATTTTACCGAAGGTGCCCCATTGAGCCCTATGCAAAGCGCGCATGCAATGGACGACTTCCCAGTACCATTAGGACCGAAAATCATGTTGAGATTCGGACCAGGACGAAATTCGACAAAGTCGTAGGTGACAAAGTTTTCGAGCTGCACGCGTACGATGGATCCAGGGACGTAACTGCGCTGCGTAAGTTAGGTCTCAGCATGTAGATTTCAAAGCACCTACCCGTCTCTATCGCGAGACAACGTGACGCGACGGGGAAGTTTGACTTTCTCCTCCTTTTTGACGGATATAGCATCACCTGCTTCATTAATTCTGGCACGCTTCCTACCGTTCGGGGAACCATTTTGGTCGCCATCTTCACCTTCACCGCCACCCTCGCCACCCTCCTCACCGACATCCTTGCCACGTCGGTCGTTCTCCTCATCGCTAAATCCTGGAGTAAGCGTGCTGTCGTGCTTCTGCTTCGTTGAAATAATTTTTTCTTCATCCATAGAAGACTCGTCGTCTTCATCTGACGCGTCGACGCGTGAAGAAACACGGTTCAGTTTGGCGCTAGAGCCCGCAACAATAATAGTGCCCTTCTCTGCCTTGACTTTGGGTTTAGACCTAACGGCCTGATTCTCCTTCTGAGAGTCGGTGTCTGAGTCTTGTATTTTGCGAGGCATTTGACCAAAGCTAGAGTAAGGGAGTGGAAAACACGCGACGCGTCGGGAATTACCATTTGGCCGTGTTTGTTTGGGTAGTCACGGTTTATGTAACTTTTCGAAGACAAATTAATTTATACCAAGTACATCAGCGCTCAGCGCCAGCTCTGTACTAATGGTCCAATGGGGTATCACAAAGAAACATGATATGAAATTTAGCTAAATGACTAGACTGCGCATAACTTCTTGCTTATTACTCTCAATTGAATATTTCTTAAACGGACTGCCTCCGCTGATCGTATATTAGCCAGGTCTGGAAGGGGAGGGGTGCATCATCGTATGGACACCCGACGCGATGAGTCTCTGCTTAGTCCTGTCCCATATCTAATTGATAAAAATTAGACCATTTGCTAGCGCTCCTGGAAGCCGTTCAGTGGCCCTCAGAAAGATATACCTCACTGCGCGAAGACATAATCCGGGAGCCATATGCCAATGACGTAGAGACGATGCGCAATTCAGACCCGCTGTGAAAGTTTACCTTAGACAAATTATAGAAAGAAAAGCACGTCCTACATACACAAAAGCTGGTGCGTGATAATAGATGCTGAGATTTTGCGAGACCCCGGGTGTCGAATTTTTCTGTTGTTCGTGACCCAGAACAATCAAAGGCAGGGCGCTGCAACTTAATCGGGATTTTTAATGATGACAAGAGGACAACGATGTATGAGGTTCGTACTCATCGATCAAAAAAGCAGTACACCCTCCATGAAGGGTTCCGATTGCGTTCTGAAGCACTAATGAGCACTATTTTCGCCCAGAACTACCACCATGCGCACCACCATATCTGCAAAACGAAGACCATTCACGATGTGGGATCATTCTACAAATGGTACGCACCAGGCTCGACTGTGATCCCACAGACAACCTTGGCCTCCTTCTTCCCCTGCTCTTCTACATTCGGCTCAACATCAATCTGAGAAAGATGCAGTCTCCTTCCAATAGACCACGCGAATCCCGCTGGTGATCCAGCGCCAGTGATAAAGTTGAACTGCTCTAAGCAAGCTTGCTTGGTCTCCTGGGATGCATTCCCCGCTACTTCCAGCGCAGCGAGGCTGGCAGGCTGTGACATTGCATGAGAAGGTGAATATAATGCCTGAGCGTATACTCGTCCAGGCCCAGGTCTAGATCTGGCATCCCAGATTGGGTGGTGCAGGTGTAGTCGAGCGATTGATGCTTCGGGCGACATCTTGTCAATCAAATATAGTATAAAAGTGCTGAAAACATACAGATTCGAGTGTCACGATTGAGAGTAAATAGTGCCCGAGAGTCGTGTGTAGCTATCTGATCGAGTTAAACTTTGCGATTGCGATTGACGTTGACGTTTCGACTGGCAGTACCTACAATTCTCAGTTTCATAGCGTGGATGAGCGAGCGCGGCAACGGCAACTGCAGGGCACCCCCCCCTGGTGATTTATTAGCATGTACTGATCGTGCCAGAGATGACGAGAGTTCACATACAATCGAACTGGATAGACCAAATTTTTCTAGACTGAAACCTAAGGCATATGAATCGAGTTGGAGACGACTTACACTTCGTTGGGTATAAGGGGACACGTTGCAGCAGCCGATGATTTCGATCGATCAGTCTGTGATCAATTCACACTTCGCTCAGGGCGAACTCATCCGCGCTTATAGTAAAAGTATAATTATACTCATTTCTGATCAAATCGACTTGTTCATTATGTTTGGTTTTAACTTCAAGGCCTGGGGAGTGTCAGCATCGAAGCGTCATGTAAAAATATTGTGAGGCAAGCTCAGAACGAAAACGGCTTTGTGGAATGCCTGTCCAAATCTCGTTCCGAGTGATGACCTGTATTTGCCGACCTCAGAAATAACTCCGTGGTTTGATGGAAAGGGACCTGGTAACTGAACGTCTGGAAGCAGGATCAAGCTCCCATATCAGGCAAAGCCGTGTCTTCGTAATAAATGATCGATACAGCGAGCATAGGTGTTATAAATTCGTTATATATTTCTTTCTTGAGAGTTTCGAGCTTTGAAGATTCTGCAAAGTCTGGGAAAGTGAAACCCGATTCTGGAGAGCCTTGACGATTTATACATTTCAAATGATGGCTGGCCTCCGTGAGCCACTCGCTGGCATTGGGGGATCGATTCAAGATCCTCTGTCGCCCTGGCTTCATTCTGATTATTCCGTGTTCTTCTGTTCACGTAGTAACAGCGCCAGAATCTGACTCTGAACTATAAGATCCTTCAGTAGGACAGAGATCGCCATCGTCCTCCCACGTATCCGGCATATTATCTTCTAGCGATGCCGCAATATGTGCCTGAAGTAGCGTCCCTGATGTTTGTTCAGAATGAGTTCACCAGGTTTGCGTCCCGATAAATCAGCGTACCAATGCACAAGAGGGCCGAACCATCAAACGCTTTGTACATGTCTTTCTGAGTCGACATTGCCTTTTCTTTCCCCTTGCGTTTCCGTTGAGACTTTGACGTGGGAGACATTTCTTTTGAAGAATCGTTGTCAGCGCGTTTTCCTTCCTCGTCAATTTCGCCTTCATCCTGGCTAGTTTCGGGATTTTTGGACCGGGACTCTGCCGCCTGAAGCATGCGCCGCTGACGATTCTCTCTCTTCACTTTGCGATATACGCCTGCACTGTCGAAAAGCTCCCCCCTAGATCCATAATACTGGCTTGCGAAGTGGTGTATACATTTGAGAAAATCCTGACAGTTTGTCAACCAAAAATGACCATTGAATGTAGCTGAAGCCTCACGGAGGACGGTTGAAGAGGCGAAACATCCTTGGGAACGGAAGTGGGTGCAGCAAGAAAAGTGAGGTCATTTTTAAAAGCCACTCTCCTATTCGCCCGCGTGTCTTTGTATACTTTAGCAGGCAGCTCTTCGCATTGCTTCCGAGTAGCTTCCGCTTCTACCCCCTGATCATCCGCTGTCAGGGATTTTCCAGCTTCTGGCTCCTTTAATTCCTCCACGCTGATTTTCCTACGCTTAGCCACTCTCCCACTCCCACCTGCATCAGTGGCGATCCAGTTGCCTCTTGAAAGCTTTCGCGAGAGCCGAAGGGATGGTGTCCTATTCTTCACAGTCCCCACGGAACGTAAATTATTTTGCACAACATCATTGACACGGACGCCGTTGGGATGTAGACGCAGAGCCGCCGCGTCATGAATAGTACTTCGTCGTCGAGACATCACGCTGTAGCTGTAGCAGGAACGAAAATCAGTATTTGTGAAGGCTCCGAAAGTCCGCAGCAGCTCGGGATCAAACCTGCCAAATTTGGACACATCATGGACACCAATTTCAATAGTATTTCTATATGACGGAAAGCGGCTTCTTACAGCAGACTATCCTCAAGTCGGCCTTCACTATAAGCAAAATTGTCGTGCAGCTCCTAAACATTCTATGGGGACTGTTTCTGCTGAGCTGAGGCGGAAAGTGCTTCGGAACTTCGCAAGCTATGTTATTGGCGTTGGCCCAGGCTTTGGGAAACGCGTCGGTGACCGCATCGAGGTTACGGAGCTGGTTTGTTGCTTGCAAAGTTTGGAGGCCATGGCGGTTTGCGAAATTGTTGTGGAGGAAGGTATGGCTTTAGTGTTGCGGACCAGACCAGTAGTACTCTTACGAAGCCGCGCTGAAAGACATGCTCAGCCTCGCAGAAGGCGTATTGCACCCCGGCTGTTCTGCTTATCTGATCGATATGTGAGTATTTTATCCATCCCATTCTTTTCCATGTGTTCATTAGACGGCCTCAGGGTCACCGCATTGCCCTTTATTATCATAGGGTTGGCGAAGGATGAACAGAGAAGCACTAGCAACTCTTACCCCTCAAAGTTTGCCATGGCTCCCTTTTCTCCCTCACAGCGTCTAGATATCACATTTCATGATGCGGCAACCCTGTATGTTCTCCTGGTTCACGGGTTCTATAAAGTATCCATCCTCATCGACGACAGAGGCGCACGCTTAAAAATCATCGGCAAATCAACTACCCACTCGGGGTCGTCACTTATAGTTCGCTGTGAAGTATAAACTAAACACTGTTTCTTATGCGCAACCTGACTCTCTGTGTCCCGGTGTAGATATGGGACACTGGGGAGGAGCGACTAGTGGCGTCGGCGATGCATTGTAAAGTTATGCCGTCGAAGAAGCCACCATCGGCCACCCTCATCAAACTATAAGTGGATGCGACAAGTGCCTACCTAGGTATAGTAGTGTAAGTAATGCACAATATTATATACATAAAGCTCTATTGCAGGCACGCGTGCCGACTGCTACATCATTGTACCCTCAACATGCCATCCACATGGATACCTGCACCCTGATATTGCACAGACTGCATGGGCCACTTGCTTCAGATTTATAAAATCGAGCAAAAGTAGCAGGAGAAATGCCGAGAGCGACTAGTTCACGTGATGCTCCAATCGTGACCAGTACCGTAGAACGTTCTATGCCTGGCAGAAATACAGACCAAACCTGTCCCCTTTCTCAGTATTTACCCGGGCAGCTCGGACAGTCAGCATGCATATTATTCTCTTGAAATGCACAGCAATATGAGTTTGGGGACTATGCAGCAATATTCATGTCCAGCCTCGCGCTGCACCTCGTCCTCCTCCGTGACCCCGCTCTCGTTCAACAACAAAGATAGCATCTTTGAGTGTAATGGCACGCCTGTTGTCCTCTTCAACAGGGCTTTCGTCCTTTTTCTTACCTGCTGGCTGGTACGGCTTTGACCAACTCGAACCCGATTGTTGCGTGGATGTCGACGTTGTGCCAGCGGCTTTCTTCACTGGTGGCCCGGTGGGAATGTTGCCAGCATTCATCCAAGCATACTTCCCTGTCCCTAAACCTGCTGCCTGCGATGCCACGGCATTACTCAACTTCTTCTTCATATCCTCGCTCATGTTCTTCGCTGTCACCCCAGGCCCATCCGGTTTCTTCTTCTTTTTCTTTGGCTCCTCATCAACATCCATTGGTAGTGCATCATCCAAACTCGGTAATGCGGTCTGTCCTCCAGCAGTATACACTTCGCGTGCCTTACGTTCTCGTCGCGCCGCAAGCTCCTCCTCACGCTCCACCCGTTCCAATAAAGCAAGCTGCTTGGCCACATCTCTTCGCACAACCTGTGTCCACATCGGAGTTCCATCTGCGTAGGTGCCCGGAGGGCGCAACACGCCAGTCTCCTCCCGATGGGCGGAAGCTCTCGCCATGCCTTCGATTAATTTTGACAGCCGTACTCGCAATGCTAAAGCAAGGTAAGTGACACTATCCTCCGGCACGCCAGCTGTTCCCGCCTGCATCGCATGACGTGCGGCGACGGTGCGCATCCGGGCCCCGACATGTGACGCATCAAACGAGAACTTTGTGCCCTGCTTTTTGGCGCGACCTCGGTGAGATCCACGAGGCTGTGTTGCTGCTTGTGTTTGTGCCTGTGGTTGCGCATGCGACTGGCGCAGATTCTCCTCTTCGGCACGCAGGTCCACGCCTGCAGAGCCAAGTGCATCGTTGAGCGTGGCTACATCTGCTGTGTCCAGTTGGCTGTTCGCGTGCTGCTGTGTTTGGGGTGGTGCTGGAGGCGCGACGGATGGCTGTGGCCGAGCTTGAACATTGGGCCATGTCGGTGGGGGATAACCAGCCGCATAGTTGTACGGCGCATAGTAGTTTGCTCTGAAATCATCATCGTAGAATCAGTGGAAGTATGATTATTCCAGAAGCCAAAATACCCAGGGGGTACTGGGACTGTTGCTGGGGACGTGGCGGTGGCAACGGCTGTGGAGGTGGTTGCTGCTGGGTGGGTTGTGGTTGTGGTGGCTGCTGCAAGGGTTGTGGTGGCTGCTGCGAGGGTTGTGGTTGCTGCTGCGAGGGTTGCGGCTGCTGTTGCGTGGGCTGCGCTTGCTGCTGCTGTTGAAGCGCAGGATCGATGGGGATCTCTGCATAACGCGCAGACGACTGCGTCATAGCGTGGCGAGCAGGAAACGAAATTGAACTCCGCTGACTCAGCCGAGTCCGACGTGCCTCGCGGTAGATGTCTTCCCAGTTTGCCTTTATGCCAAGGTCTGTCGCCAGAGGAACAACTCAGAAATCACTCAAGCACCGTGTCTTGTCTAAGCCTGCTGCTCATGTGGAACAGGGAAGCGAACCGGGGCCTTCGACAGCTCACCAAAGGCTTACTCCTGGCGGGACGCAGGCGGACTCAGAGAGGAACGCACAACTTAGAGATGACGAACGCCTCATATTGATAGAAGCAGCTATGTCTGATTACTCGGTTTGGTGCAATCCAGAACTCCAGCGTGAAATGAAGTCGGGTCAAGATGGATGTGAGTGCAGGACTGATACCATACTAATGGACATAATGACACTGTGACCATAAGATATGCCTTTGAAGCTCGTACTAAGTCAATCTACCCTTTTGGTGACGCTCCACCCGTATCCTTCTGAGGCAGACATAATGCGATGTATTCGTGCTTCGCCGCGTTCACTCCTCGAGACACGGATGTTGATCACGGAGCCGTCGCGTAGCGAGTGGTTCAACCGAGGCCCTGTGGCTTCAACCTCTTACCAGTCAGGAAGTGGTGGCTTTGAAGTTCGTCGCAAAGACTGGAAGGCTCTTCTACGGGCATTGGCCGAGAGTGGCTGGAATAAAGAATGGTGGGATCAGCGCACGGTCTACATCGTGCGTATATCCCGTCTAAGATACACCGACCACGGGATTAAATTAATTATATATAACTTAGGAACGGTTGCCTATCGTCTACCGCTCCGTACAAGGCGTAGCTCGCTATATCCAGTCGCTGTTAGTCCATCGGGATGAAGACCACCCTACCGCCTCCGGGAAAATACAGATCCAGTCCGTTATGTTCCCCCCGAACCATCTGGCTCCGCAAGACAAACCCTCACGATGCAAAGGGTTTGCCTTTGTCGTCCTCGAGTCTCCTGCGCTGATCGACATGTTATGTCGATCATATCCATGGGACGGTTTCGGGTATGCTCCCAGTGCTGATAAAGAAGCCGTTAAATTTGGATTACGAGTTCTTCCTAAAACTTCTTGGGAAAGGATGAAGGTCGAGTATCTCGCGTATCAACAGCTCCTTTTGTCCCAAGTTGCAGAAAAGGCCGCCGAGCCGCAAGTCGAGGTTGAGAAGCGTAAGGCATACTCGGAATCGGACTGTAACTCGCAAGCAAAGTCGCCTCCGCCGGAGATACAGATGCAGCCGAGTTGGTTTCCTCAAGACTGCCTGGTTTTCGTGCGAAATATACACCCAGATACGAATAAAACCACTCTACGGACGCTGTTCAGCGCCTCGCTAGCCTCATCTAAAGGGGGTGTTGATTACGTTGACTTCACCAAGGGTATAGACACAGTTGGTCCTTTTCTCATAATACATCCACGGTTTTCCCCTCACCTGTTTGATGCAGTGTCATCTTCGTCTTGCGTCGCCCTCCGACGTGGCACGACTTGTTTCACACTTCACCGCCCAGCACACCGCCCAGCATGATGCCCTTGACCAAGCGGGCTCTGCGCCTACAGGGGAAAGGCCGAAAATTGAACTGGAGATTGTCAGAGGCACGCGAGAGGAACTGTATTGGGAGAAAATACCTGAGAAGGTGCGGAACGCCGCGGTGGCACGTTTATACAGCGCAGTGAAGGACCACTGCCAGACGGCGGGAACTGAGAAGGAAGGTGGCCGGCAACGAAAACGTCAGAAGAAGGTATAGTGTAAGTACACTGTAAAGCTAGTGGGAGCCATGGCATACAATACTTGACTGGCATTTGCCATCCTGTCTCCCGTGAACAACACTACTAGGGAGGCGTTGGTCCGTTAATTCTTTATGTCGCCTGCGCGGTGGTTCATGCAACATCGCGGCGGACTCGACACTATGGACCGAGCACGAAATCACGCAACAGGGGATGAGGAAGAAGCGTACGCGCCGTTGTTCGTAGAGCAGGCTCGTGACAACGTGGACATCGGCCCGATTTAAGGTCGGATTCGGATTCAGACGATGATGGCTCCGACGGTTTCAGCTTGACTTACAGCGACCCCTCCCCACCGGGTGAAGATGAACTCTACTAACATAGCCGAGATTACTTATTTGGCGATTACAGTTACCCATGCATCGATGTCGGTGGATAAACAGCACGTCGGAGGGATGAAGAGGCGCGAATCCTACGAGATCAGCGTGCGGCGTACTTCTCACCGACTCGGAACCCTCATGGACGATTACTAGAAGAAGGGAAAGGTTATGAGGCTACTGATTCACACCGTAATTTAGCACAGAACGGCGGTTCTGGCTCATCATTCAAAGGGAAGGGCATTTGGAATCGTTAGTCATTGAGAGAAGATGAACCTCTAGACGAGGAGCAAATCAAAGGTACTACCATCATCGATTGGAGACCCACCGCATTCCGGAAATCGCAGTTGGGGGCATGAAGATGAAATGGTCTAAGCAAGGCAGTCTTATCCCAGGGCATCAGTCCAAGGAATCTCCACCAAGGCCACCACCAGGGAGTCGTAAGGGCCACGACTCGTCCTTCTCAGAGTCCACACGATTAGGCCTATCGTCTCTGAGTCGACCTAGACCACCGGTAACCCCGCCTTCACTGCATGCATCAAAGGCATCACTACTACCCGATGCGGTGGACCTTGTGGTTGAAGACACAGATGCACGCGCAGAGAAGATGACGAAAGAACGGCGGAAAGAGGAACCAAGTGTCCACGGACAGGCTGGTGAAGAATTGCGCAGAGTATACAGTCGCGGGTATGAAGCACGAGATGGTGAGGGCGAAGAGGCTAACGTCGAGGTGACTGAAGAAATGGGTCTTGCTGGTGATGACGAAGGAACTGATGACATGGACGAACCTCCGGAGGAGCTGGATGTGAAGGTTGTTAAACCGTCTGCTGAAGAAGACGACTGCTCAGAGAACCATAAACGGTGGAAGTGACTAATTTGACGGTGGCACGGGCGGCGACACCCATTGCACGCCAGAGTGGATTTCACTAGGTATACGCTGGAGGACGATAATCCTTGGCTCCGACTCTTTTCACGCTGGTTCACGTTAATGTATTTCCACCATGGTCTCTGTATCTTTACTCCCGCTTGAAACATTAGCATCGCACTTGCTTAATAGCTAGCATGTTCGAATTTCATGTACAACGTGTTAAGCCAAAACTGGCTCACATTCTAAAACATGTTGTCCCAGCTCCTGCACTCTGTAAAATCAGTTACATAATTCCACATGCATAGGAGTATTTTGGGTATAGGTGCTGCTCGAGAAACCTCACAACACCATCTCTACGTTAGGCGTTAAGCAGCAATCGCATGGTTCGGATTGCCAGGCCAATCAGCTTCAAAGACGGAAAACTGTGGGCCTCGGCGGCGCATATCCCCTTGTTCGCCGTCGTTATCATAATCCGGCTCGTCAGCCACAACGTCTCGAAGGTTCAGAACTAGCCTCCCGGCCTAAAACTCATGAGAATGTGGCATTAGCGAAAGAACTCAACCTTACTGTGATTGCAACAATGGAAATTAGCCATCTTAACAGTGTGAGGTCAGTCACGACTCAGCCATCAAATGAAAGAACACCCACAGCTCTCCAATTCCTTGCAATTCCGGGGGACCGACCGCAAAAAAAACGGTGACAAAGAGATACATGACTGCTCCCAATGTCATCATGTGATAGGTAGATTAGGTTATAACCAACCAAGCATACTGCACAACAAACAGAAGCATTACATATCAGCATGTGCATGCCGGCCACTGAGAGATATTAGTAGGCCCACATCAAGCAGTACCCAGCTCCATCCCTGTAAACGTACACTAAGTAGGAGAGCAAAGGGACCGATCCTACTGAGTTGAGCGTACCTGAAGAACACCTTTAATAACGGAGTTAAAGAGAATCCAAGTGATTTGACTCGTATAAACAATTTATACATGGTAAGACCGAAATAGAGGGCTAAAGATAATGGGTGTTCACGCCAGGAAAATCAGCCAAATTGATGTTTAGCCGTACCTTGGAATGAGGTGATGACTGCACTGTCAAATCAGCACTACATTGGTGCTTTTGTTTATCTGATCAAGATAACTTCACTCACCCACTACGAAGCACCTGATTTGTATTTGGTGCCATTGTACTGTAGCAGCCTGACAAAATACCTGGGAGAGGATCAGGGATGGTTACATTGGTTGGTTGAAATATAAGTCCAACGAATGTAAACGCGGACTATAATGAATGATTGTAGGATGAGCGGAATGAGTAGAGGGTGGTAGTATTGTAAGCTGATATTCACGACAGCTTCGACTAAACATGGTATATTAATTAGGTTACAAGATTGAAAAGTAATATGGCACACCTATCCACAGGGACGCTAGAATCACCCCAACTGTTTGCAACACATGTGAGTGTAATGGTTATACCATATCAAACAAATTACTTTTTTTGCACTCATAATACAGTGCGTATACGCGAAGGATGATGAGGATATCAACAATTGGCACAAAGATAGGGGCACCCCTTCAACTGTGTAAGCCTACGTAGCAAATGACGAAAAAATTCTTACCAGATTTCGAATTTGTTGAAAGGTGTGCAGCTATTTGTGAGCACGTCAATGCATGCCCTTCTCCTAACAGCATGAAAAGTGTTCCCTACAACTGCCAGGACTGTCAGTGAGCGATCACGGCTACATTAATGTGATAGTATCACCTCCACAGAGAAATTTGTAAATATTGATACTGTATTCACTCATTAGATATGTGGATGGTAAATAGCGAGGGCTGTGATATACCGTACGCGTTGACGATCAGGTAGCCCAACGCATAGTATCGGATGAGGACATGTAGAACACTTATCTTTGACCACGAGGTCCTAGCAGACATGTTTTATATTAAGCAGGATTCAAGGTGAAATGTTGAGTAGCGTACGACCAGATATATTTTATTTCTTGACCCGAGGTGATCAATATTTCGTACAACAGTAACGCGGCAGCGGCCACTAAGATATCCAAGATACATCAGATTAGATGGCATGGACAGCATGATCAAATTATGCCTCACTGTTATTCACGGTGATGACCTGAAGTGACCCAAGGACCGGAATGAGCTGGTCTGGATCCATGAGGAAGAGGCTGGTGTGGTGGTTAGGTAGTACCGAGATCCAATGTCTGGCGGCCTTTCTAAGCCAACATGTCAATTGTTATATAGGATCAGTATCATTGGCACACCAATTAATTCATAGCTAGGGGCCGTTCGCGCACTCCGGGTTGTTGAACGACATCAACTGTGTCGGCAGGACCATCATCCAGCTCTGTTGAAGATTCGATGTGCATGCGAGAATTGTTTCATGGCCGTGATGAAAGCAGTAAGCGCGCTCTCATGCATGCAACCTTATGGACAGTGCGAGCCTTATCACAACCAGTCGCTCGAGGACATCACGGTATTCGAACAGTTGCGCAGCGTGCACATCTCGAATTAGCCCGTGTATGGAATTAGGCCGACCGCGGCCGCATGAAGCGTTTACGAACTCTGACCAGGAGAAAGTCATGGGCAATGGTGGGCACAGCACGTTCATGCCGCGGCAATAGAAGACAGTAAGCTGCGATCACCTCACACGATTCTGGCAAGAAGGCAAAGATATGCGATGCCCGGGCCACCGCCATACTTGCCATGCAGCTCTCAGGCTCTTGATATGATGTCGACAAGGGGATGTACAACAAGATGCGCCAGGTGCTGCCTTCGACCGACACTCTGCAGTGAAACGTATGGCATCATTAGGGAACAGCGGTTGAACCTCGAGACCTTGAACATGGTCCACGGAAAAGCATTGGACCGTTTTCATATTTAAGAGGCTCACAGGACTATTGATCGTCTCTAGAAATGCATCCACAGTCCGCGTCAAGTTTGACCCGCATATTCGTTTCATGTAAGTATTATTAGTCCTCTCGTCCTCAGATTAGTCTGATCAGATTTAGAATTGAGAAATGAGAAAGATTTATGCATCTCTCAAAGATCGTTGATTAGGTCAGTACAGGCCAACGATGCGGCAAGGTTTCCAACGGCGGCTCAACGTTGGACAAAATAGCCAAAGCCTGTTGAGGAGCTGTCCAGGGTGAAGCATCAGCGAAGACACCTCCCATGAACATTTGCGGCAGTTGAGTCTAATAGGTAAAATGGTGGCATCAATAAACAACCGAGCTTCGCCTCCATAGACAATACCACATGTCACAATCTACCCACTCCACAGGAACGGTCATAATCAGACGCATCATACCGCGAGCGCCTTTCCCCAATTCCCTGATCCGAGTCGTACCGATCCCTCTCAATTTCACGAGCACCTCGTGGCCGGTAGCCATCGTGATATGGGGTCCGGGACCTGGATTTTCGACCTCTCGGGGACCGCGAGCGGGACCATGACCGTAGAGCTCCCCCTCAAAGCATCGTACCCGTCGTCACTGCCGTTCTTGTTTGTGAGTCGCCGATCATCACCACTGGCGCTCCCATGTTGAAGTCTCAGCAAGCGCTTCAGTTCTTTCCGCTCTCGTTTCTTCTCCTCGCGCTTCCTCCGCTCTTCCCTCCGTCGCCGTTTTTCTTCTTTATCTGCAAGTATGGTCGATTCTTCTAGTGGCTTTGGCTTTTCTCCACCTTCAACAGCCGAGCTTCCAGCTTCAGCTCCAGGAGCAGGTCGTAGGTTGAGAAGCATAAGGCATACTCGGAATCGGACTGTAACTCGCAAGCAGAGTCGCCTCCGTCGGAGATACAGATGCAGCCGAGTTGGTTTCCTCAAAACTGCCTGGTTTTCGTGCGAAATATACACCCAGATACGAATAAAACCACTCTACGGACGCTGTTCAGCGCCTCGTTAGCCTCATCTAAACGTAGTGTTGATTACGTTGACTTCACCAAGGGTATAGACACAGTTGGTCCTTTTCTCATAATACATCCACCGTTTTCCCTCGCCTGTTTGACGCAGTGTCATCTTCGTCTTGCGTCGCCCTCCGACGCGGCACGACTTGTTTCACATTCCACACTGCCCAGCACACCGCACAGCATGATGCTCTTGACCAAGCGGGCTCTGCGCCTACAGGGAAAAGGCCGAAAATTGAACTGGAGATTGTCAGAGGCATGCGAGAGGAACTGTATTGGGAGAAAATACCTGAGAAGGTGTGGAACGCCGCGGTGGCACGTTTATACAGCGCAGTGAAGGACCACTGCCAGACGGGGGAGTTGAGAAGGAAGGTGGCCGGCAACGAAAACGTCGGAAGAAGGTACAGTGTAAGTATACTGTAAAGTTAGTGGGAGCTATGGCATACAATACTTGACGTGCGTTTGCCATCCTGTCTCCTGTAACAATACTACTTACTAGGGAGGTGTTGGTCCGTTAATTCTTTATGTCGCCTGCGCGGTGGTTCATGCAACGTCTGCTACAAGGACAGCAGCCCCAAATGTTGGGCATTCGCTACTCTCTGGGTGATTTGGCTGCCTCTATTATGCTTGTAGGCCGAGCCGTTACACGGCTGCATTGCGAACCTGCTGCCGCGGGGGACAGCTCAAGCGCAGCAGATGACAGAGAGAATCGACTACTTATTAGGTCTAGACGCCTCATTGTAAGCACCACCTTTAAGTATTCATGAATAACGCGATGAAGAAACAAGGAACAATACCTCTGCTGCGTACCGCGAGGACGGCCCCCATTCTGGAGTCCGGTTGCTGCCTCTCATCGCTAGCCAGTCTGTACGAGTGCACGACTTTCACCGACTTGCATTGCACGCACAATCTAGAGTCAATGCTTGCTTCTGTTCGTCCTATCGCCTCGCAAGGCTACTTTGCGCGCGAATCGCTGTCGCTGTCTTGGGAAAATATCGTCGTTATCGTTCGAATGTACAACGCAACGATTTGCCACTGGGGCCTCGTGTGGAAACCTCTCTAGAGTAGCAAACGCTCCGGATTAAATGGATTGTCGACCTCGAGCTCCGCCATCGACGGCCGGTCCTGGGACGGACAAGCCCACGCGTCACAATTCGACCGGTCGCCGTCATGGCACTTGGATATCTGTCAGGTGAACTAGCCCAGGTGTTGTAGGGAATGGTAGTGGAAATTCGCGAGATTTCGGTTTGATACATGTTTGTTAGGGAAAGGAATATCCTGATGTAGCCAGACGGGGTTTTGGAAGACATTCGCCGTATACGGCCACTGATCATCAATCGTCTTCGAGTGGGAAAATCGGCAAGGTGAAAGGAAATCTATAAGCTACTGATAAGACTGTAAGACTTTTGCTTTAGTATCACGCTGCGATATAGTACTTACATAACGTCACGGATATCAAGTAAGATCAAGTTTTGAGATGAGCTCGCGGGAACGCCCACTACCATCAGTGCAAATTAATAGGCCGGTTACGTTACGTCTCGAACACTTTGACTGATCCCGTCTCTCAGGCTCAGGTAACAGGGTTCTCACACAGTCATTTCGCAAATCATCCGCGTACGAAACGCGAAGCTAGCCGGATCTCGACAAGGAAATTGGTTCAACGTGTCACAGTTACTGGCAATGTACAACCTTCGAACACTTGATGCTACATTCGAATGACAACCTTGCAGGTCATATTTGCCATGCATGAAATCCAGGATTCGCTCACAGACATGCTTCACAAGGTGCGCCTGAGACCCTTGGCGCCGCAGAGACGGGTCATGTTACTATAACCGGGCCATTGCTTCTACTGGTAAACTTTGTTCCTGGCCTTCTCGTGTCCATATTATGGGTCACGCCAAGTTTAGCTCATATTTGGTTAAACATGCTTCATCGGGTCGTGTTCTACCTTGACCCATCATGATGCCTTCGCACCCCCAGACCAGCACTCATGCTTTCATCGCCGCTTCAGCTGCTGCATTGATTCTCTACGCTACTCTGAGGTCGAGGCGCACGCGTTTAATCGACTCCCCGAAGGCTGTCGCACGCCGTGTGGACGATACCAGTTCAAAAGCGGAAGACGACCGCGCCAGTCCTCAATACGACGTGGTCGTAATTGGCGGCGGCACGGCGGGTTGTGTCCTGGCAGCCCGGCTTTCTGAGGAAGCGCACTGTCGCGTTCTACTGCTTGAGGCCGGGGGCAGGTCTGTGAATAGCGTCGTATCCTGTTTACGCAGCCGCTCAAGAGAGCCTGCAGCTCTCGTGATGTTCTGGTCAGTCGAATGCCAATTGCGTTCCCTGGGAACATGCACACCGATGCCGATTATAATCTCTGGACTGAACCTCAAGTCAACGCCGAGGGGGCGAAGAAGTATTGGCCAAGAGGTAAATTACCCAATTTTGGCCGAAGTATCTTGAAGTCATACTGTATATTTTCAGGCAAGCTGTTGGGCGGATGTGAGTGCATAAGAAATATCCCGGGAATAGGTCACCTAGCAGTCTTTACTCATCAGGCTCGTCGATTAACGCTATGATGTATGAGATTCCAGTTGGCGCCGGGTCCTCCCATCTTGAACTTTTTGGATAGGTTCCACACTTGCGCGCCAAGCGACTATGACGAATGGGCAAGGATGGGGCAAGAAGGTGCATCAGGATGGGCATACAAGAATATATTGCCGTACGCGCCGCATTTCATTTACGGAGTCATATGTAGCATACATGTTCATGCTCCAGGTATTTCCGCAAATTCGAGAAGTACGTGCCGCGCTCGGATCTACCACCACTCAACCCCTCTGAGAGGGTGAGTTCTCTTTACTTGTGCCTTTTCGGAAGCTCGCGGCTTGGCTCACGGGCTACTCCTTTCGGCATAGGGAATGAATGGCCCGGTGCAAGTGGGATTCTTTGCGTATTTTAGCATAGCATCTGCGAAATGGCTGCAGTCGTGCATCAATGCAGGAATTCCCGTTAAGCGTGATGTCAACACAACCAGTGGCACCGCAGGTGTGACAAGGGTTTGTGGGACTCTTTTCGTCGCCATGTATGTCTCTAACTTCTTGCGTAGATCTGTGAGACTTACACCTAAAACCTACAAAATTGCTACCATCTGACCGAACTTCTGTGATCGCAGTGACTTACGTTAACTCCTCGGGCGAGAGAGTCAATGCGGAAACCGCCTACCTCACTCCGGAGGTCCTGAAACGTCCTAACCTCAAAGTTTCCATAAACTCTCAGGTAACACGTATAATATTCAGCACACACGGAGGGAATAAGAGGGCTGTAGGAGTAGAGTTTGCAAAGCAAAAGGGTGGCCCTCGATATCGCGTGCGCGTCAGGCGGGAAGTCGTCCTATCGTACGATTGTTTCCTTTCCCCAAGCTTACTCTAGACTGACATGAACTATGACACAGCGCCGGTGCTGTCCACTCCCCACACATCTTGATGCTTTCTGGCGTAGGACCCAAGGAGCACCTTGCCACGCACGGAGTTCCTCTTGTGCATGACCTTCCCGGCGTTGGACAGAAACTCCAAGACCACCCAGCAGTTGCGGCTCTGATACCAGTCAAATCAGGCCATTCATTGACCCACGTCAATGCTACCAAAGGCTGGGGATCACTTCAGGGCCTCGCTGCATATGCAAAGTGGAAGCTCTTTGGTTCTGGAGCATTGACCTCCAACGTAAGATGTCGCCTTCTTTCCTGGAATGATGATCGGGTCGTTCTGATGTGTTGTTCAACAGATTGGAGAAGTCGCTGCGTTTATGCGGACAACTGACCCGAAGATATTTCCTCAGGATAGCTATCACGTAGTTGATAACTCTTCTGGCCCAAATGCACCTGATATTGAGACCATTTTACTCCCCCTCGATTACTCAAACCATGGACATCCCCCTTCTCCCCCTCGATCCCTTGTAACTCCTCTAGTAACTCTATTGAGGTGAGTGTTTCAACTTCGACCGCAATGATGCTCTCTAGGGCTCATGGCCTTGTTAAGACCTCAAAGCCGGGGTACAATCACTCTGAAATCTAATGACCCCTTCGACGCGCCGGTCATCGATCCCAGGTCGGTCGGGTATCTTCACGCTCATCGAATGCCCCAGTTCCTGACAGTCACTCTTGGATTGGCAGGTATTTGAGTTCGCCGAATGACATGGCAATTCTCGTTCGTGGCCTCAGGCACCTCGTTCGTATTTCTGAAATTGAGCCATTCGCGTCCTTGTTGGATCGTGACGGCCCCCCTCTCGATCTCAGTCTGCGTGGCCTCTCGGATGCAGACCTCGAAGCTCAGGTTCGGCTGCGCATCGAGACGCTCTACCATCCGGCGTCGTCGTGTCGCATGGCAAAATTAGAGGACGGAGGTGTCGTTGATGGCTTCCTCAGGGTCTACGGGATAGAGAATCTCAGAGTTGCAGATGCCTCTATTTTTCCTACCATCCCCTCGGGGCATACTGTAGGTGTCGTTTCATGTTTCACTTTGGAGATTCCGCTGAGGGTGTTCCATTGACAGAGCGCCCCCGTTCTCGCTGTCGGAGAAAAGGCGTCGGACATGATTAAACAATCCCTGCGCTAGGCATCAAGGTATTATCCTTCTTTGAAGTCGTTAGTAAGGCTCAATCGTCGCGAACAATGTACTATACAGTATAACACGAATTAAACCGTGTCATCGCCAGATTCAATTTTATGTAATATACAGACGGAGAGACTTGCCATGTCGTAACATCATATGCACGCGATTACAAACTATGGCGTTTTGACGATTCCACGTCCTGGATGCGTGTGGCTCAACTTATGTCAGACTGACGCCGACAGCTCACGCGACCTTTGATTTCATTGGTATCGACACAGAGTTGTACTCTAAATTGTACAGTAAATCACCTGCCATTCATCCGGCCCTCAAGTCTCTCCAAACTTCGAAGCGGTTTACGGTCAAGCTAAGCGATCGGAGTGAGCCGGCTGTTGGGACCCGATGAAACTTAGCGGCGTTACTTCATCGGTGTGCCTAGGTTCCAATACTTTATTGGCATTCGCGGATAAGTACTGTACGGCCTGCCAGAGCTTTGGCGCAAGCTTCCAATCGTGTTGTTTGGGTCTGGCCTGAGGATGCGCCTTGGAGCGTAGACGCCGCCTCGTGTTTCTAGATATAAGTGGACACGATTCCGTTAGCCTCGTGTCAGCTCAGCTCTTGAGCAACCAGTCTACGTCGCAAGCAGGACCTAGTAGCGACCAGCATGGGATCTTCCTCATCGAAACCCCAATATTATTACCCATACCCTCAAACGCGCCAACCTGTCCCGGCAGCGTATTCATACCCGGTACAAAACCAAGGTCAATTCGGCTATTACATTCAGCAAGTGGGGAGTGAGCCGGGTCAAGTCCAAGCGGTCCCAGGATACTATTGTGAGAGCAGGGTTACACGATTGATGATCTCCCAGTAATATACTGGACACGGCAGATCCTAACACCACCCGCGTACGGAGCCGTGCTTCTCAGAAGAGGCAGAATTCTGTCTCAACGCCAGCGCAAACCCCTCCAGCACAATCGCCACAGAATGTTCAAGATCCCGCTGGTGCATCATCAGAACAGGCTCCAGCAGCACCTCCAATCCCTGCGGCCGAACCAGCCACGGTTGAGCCAACACCCCCTGCCACGGCGGCCGCACAAGCCACAGTGGTGGATACTCCTAATGCTGATGTAAATAAGGACAATGAAACCGCATCACAGCCGGCAGCATCGGCTCCCGTGTCAGCTCAATCAGAACTAGCAAATCCCTCCCTAACCTCCCCAGCAATATGCCAGAAGCGTATCCATACCGTGTACGACGCACACAAACAGATGGTATAATAGGCATGCCGGGATATTACACTGCCCCCATTGCTTCCGTAGCGTACAATCCACGTCTACGATCGCAGTATCGACCGCCTAGAGGGAAGGATCCTATCTTAAGATTGCCACGCCCTCATGAGGGTCTGATCAAGGACGTGAAGACTAACAGCACTGGCAGGGGACCTTTTAAGATGCTACGATCTCTCACTATGCCGTCTTTATCGGGTAACAGGAAGAAACCATCACATTCACCCGTCTCCCCTCATGGCAGGACCTATCCATATTCATATGCTGCCTCTGGGTCCCGAGGACCCATACCTGGTTTCTCGCCGGTTTCCCCTGTCCCCCCAGTACCCATAGGGCCACCCATCATCATTCAACTCAGATCACCACTCAATCCAACGTCACCCCACAGGATACTGTACAAAAAGAAACTTTATCCTACCGCCGCGCATCTATTCGAAGCCCATAAATATATGAAGCATATGCCAGAGCTAGCCGAACGCCTTCGCACTTGTAGCGAGAATGCGTTGGAGATGGATGTCATGTCAAAGTCCTTCGAGAGAGACGGTTTGGTGAGACCAGACTGGTCATTGGTCTGGAGAGACAAAGTAAGCAATGAGATTATATAGTGCCGTTCTTGACCTCCTGTGAAATCCCTACTGATCGATACGTTCGATGATCTACATATTAGATGGACGAGGTGCTCTACTCAAAGTTTGTTCAGCACCCTGATCTACGTGCTGAACTGATGGCCACGGGCTATTCCATGCTGTTGGATGGAAACGAGCCGCGGCGCCCTGATGCCGAGGGCGTAAATGAACTTGGGAAGGCCCTTGTCAGACTTCGGGAGAGACTCAGGCGGGAAGGGGCTCGGTAAGCGAATGCCGTTGAAAATGGGAGGTGACCTCATCAAAACCACGTTGTGTATGACATCGGTTCTTTGAATATGGCTATGCGGGCACTCGTTTTGCTCTACGATACTTACCAGTTTGTTTGGATGCAGGGTCGATCATATATACTGTACTTACGATAACGAAGCAATGAAACAAATCAGTCGAGAAGATTAATATATCCCCAAGCTCGTATGTGGCACCGACCATACTAAGTGATATAAGACAACGTCGCTGAGACAAGAGTATATGATTACTGTGAAGCATACTTATACTTACTGTATAATAATTCTCTTTACATCATTTTCACAGCGCACACTACTGCTGACAGGAGGGTACAGCCTCTTTGGGGGTGCGGAACAGCATTCCCAGTGTTTGGCTATGGGCACTTATAGGGACCCGGTTCAACTCAACCATTAATATTAGTAGAAAAAACTGTACAGCTGGCATGTCTCTTGTTGTTGTATGTGATGACTGTGACGATCCATTCCCACTCATGGCTCAGGTCCAAGTCTGGATGCCTCTAATATCGCCTGTGGCGCGGCATCGCACGCGAAGCACGTCGCCTTGACTGTCACACCTTCTTTTTAGGCAGGCCCAAAACGACACAAGGGCATTGCCACAACATGAGGTAGCAGCGCTGGACTGTCAAATTTCCACCGTAATCATCGACTCGACGCAATGGCTGAAGCTCTGGCAGGTCTGGCAGTAGCAGGCAAGTCGGCTGTATTTGTCTTGCCTCTAACTGCGATGCTCATCAACTCACTCAGCGAGTATCATCGCCGTCGTCCGGACCACCGAAGATGTTATCACCAAATGCTCCGCGTATCGAGTTGCGTACAAGAATGCGTCCAAGGATATGAGCAGACTCAGCGACCAGGTCTCTGGACTACGGGTGGTACTTCTTGACCTCAACGATCTCATAGTGGCCGAGGAAGCACAAACTTTCTCTCGATTGCCAACCTTGATGACCGCGCTCGATATATCCCATGACGATCAACTTGCTCTGGGCGGGCCTCCCGAGGTGACAAAGAGCGAGGACGAGGCACGCCCCGGCTGTGGGCTCACTGAATCCATGTCAAGTGAGCGTACGGGTCTTTTAAAACTCCTATTGAAGAACGTCAAGCGCAAAGGAGGCAAGAACACCCAAGGTGAACACACAGATGGCATACCCTTCCCCACTGCGACAACGGGTGATTCCTTGACAGCCGAAGGCGGAAACACACCAAGGGATGCCTCGGAAATCAAAAATGATCACATGACCTTACCTCGTGTTCTTAGGGATTGTCACACCGAGTTGCAGAGCCTTTCGAAGAAGCTAGAAACGAAGAATGTACGTGCATCTCGCAAGGAAGCGCTCGTCTATGCATTCAAGCAAGGCGAGGTTAACAAGACTCTCGACAACCTGCAAAAGTTCCAGCAGCAGCTTGTTGTGGCCTTATCCATTGATCAAGCGTACGTCCAACTCCCTACTCTCGATGGCCAATGATCCCTTATCATGCCGACAGACGTTTGGTGCTGGAGGTGCATGACAACCAACGTCGTCAGGACATCTACAAGTGGTTGGCGGCGCCTGATTACGAGTCGAAACATTCAAATGCCACTGGGGAGTGGGAGGAACACACGGGCTCGTGGTTTCTGCAGGGAGAAAGCTTCCATGAATGGCAAAGCCAGCCCAAGTCGTTTTTATGGCTTCACGGCAAAGGTATGTTCTCTACTTATTTGATGATCGTTGCTGATGATAAACACACAGCTGGCGCGGGGAAGACTATCTTATGGTAAACAATTCAAATCCCTTCGGATATCTAGGTACCATGCTAACGAACTCGTTCATCAAGCTCTACCATCATAAGAGATATCTCTCATCAATGCATATCAGACCCCTCACTCGCAGTCGCATTCTTTTATTTTGATTTTCGCAGCAAGGATATAAAACCACACAGCCTCCTTCGTGCTCTGATCAAACAGCTGTCCTTGAAAAGCATCAAGACCCCTGCCACGACCCCTACCACGGCCCCTGCCACGACCTTTAACTACTTGGCCCAACTATTTTCTGACAAAAAGAATGGTCTAGAATCGCCATCTCTGGAGGAGCTCAAGTCAACGCTCAAGTCCATCATTGGCACTTTCGAGAAGAACGTGTACATTATCTTCGATGCTCTCGATGAATGTCCGGACCGACATCAATTTCTGAAACTGATCAAAGAAATCCACGGATGGAACTTTGACACATTACGGCTTCTAGCTACGAGTCGAGACGAGCAAGACATCGAGAAGACTCTGCGAAACTAGGTTTCACATCAGGTATCTATGCACGAGGGTCTCGTCGATAGCGACATCCGAGTCTATGTGTCAAGACAACTGAATGACGATAACAAGCTCAGTAAATACTCGGCAGAGAAGAAGGAAACAATTAAGACTACGTTGATTGACGGAGCGCACGGAATGTATGTAGTCTTTTCACACTCCGAAGATCGTTGCCAACTGGACTGCCAGGTTTCGATGGGTCGTTTGTCAGCTGGATGCCCTACGAAAGTGCCGATCTCCACACGAGCTCAAGAAGGCTCTCACGGATCTACCAAAGACCCTATATGAGACCTACGATAGGATCCTCCTGGACATCGATGAGGGCAATAGAGACTATGCTCGGAAACTGTTGCAATGGCTCGCTTTCTCAGTCGACAAGGTTTCACTCCGCGAAGCTGTGGAGGTGCTTGCCACAGATCCTGACGGCAAAAATGAACCCCTATTTGACCCAGATCAGCGCTTTGACGATCCACGGGACATCCTGACCCTCTGTTCCAGCATGGTCGCACTTACAAACCTAAGCCAAACATTCCATCACCCAGAACATTTCAAGCACCAGGGAAAGTTCACAGAGCTCACCCTAGCCCATTTCTCCGTCCGTGAATATTTGGTCTCGGAATCCCTCCGTACACAGGAAGTTGTCGTTCTATCACTGCGACACGAAACTGGCCAATACGTTCATTGCCAAGACATGCCTGACATACCTACTGCAATTCAACCAGTATAGCATAAGCCAAGATATACGGATATCACATCCGTTATGTTCATATGCGGCGAATTACTGGATTCGCCATACTCAACCAGATAACGACGATAACGCGGCTTTGCGCCGGCTTATCATGGGACTTCTACAACCCGAGAGTACAGTGTTCTCTATTTGGCTAGGGCTTTGTTACCCACATTGGTATTGGGGGAACTATGCTCCTATCTATTACATGTCAGAGGCTGGGTTAGCAGTAGTATCCCAGGATCTTCTGGAGAATGGAGCAGACATCAATGTGCAAGGCGGCAAATATGGCAATGTGTAAGGGCAACCCTGGCTGGTTGTGGAGATCACACTACCACACAACTGACAAGGGGAAATCCAAAGTATGTATAAATGAACAGAGCATACAAGAGAGGGGATTCTCACCTGACAAGGGGAAATCCAAAGAGAAAAGTCTAAGGACCCCCAATGTCAGCGAGCCCGTATTATACTACGCTGCGCAGCCAGGGACAACACTTGGCACCCGCCATCAACCCTGCATCTCCCTGACCACCCTGACCCTTGATCTACCCTTGATGCCACCTATTACGCGAGTCGCTTGATTTACGACACTGTTCCGAGAGTGGAAGTCGGAAATTGGAGTGGAACTGGCAAGGCAAACAGAACTGGTGGAAGTTCTCCCAGAAGCGGAATCATTTCCGAAAGCGGAGGTGGAGATGGAATCGGAACTGGAAGCAGAGTCGGAAATGGAGTCGGAACTGGGTGTGGTGTCGGAACTGGAAATGGAAAACAGGGTGTCCCCTGACATCACCCCCCCCTCTAGCGTGCTGCGTCCTCGAAGCACAGGACACGAGGGATTGAAATGCCAGTGAGCGGATTCGGCGAGGGGCACCGGGGTGTGTCCTATAGAAGTCATGGAGTTTGTCTGGAGCGGAAACATCTGGCTCCGGGACCCACGAATTCTCCTCGTACCCATACCCTTCCCATTTCACGAGGAATTGGAGTCGTCCTCGCACAAACCGGCTGTCCAGGATCCGTTCCACCACATAGTGCTCTTCCCCATCTACAATTTCCGGCGGAGGTGGCGGACGAGCCTTCCGACCTGGAATTGGGTCCTCAAGCACAGGGAGTAACTTCACGACGTTGAAGATGGGGTGGAGGCGGGACATGGACATCGGAAGTCGGAGGCGGTATGCATTCCGTCCAACCCTCCGCGTCACCGTGAAGGGCCCAAGGTAGCGGTGGGCAAGCTTCTGTGAAGGGCGTGTGGTGCGGATGTCACTTGCATCTAGATACACCTTGTCTCCAACTTGGTACTCTGGGGCAGGAACCCGGTGTTGGTTGTAGTACCTTGCCATGTCATCCTTGGCCTTCGCAAGGGCCGACTTGGCTTCCGAAAGGGTGGAGTCCATGCGGTCCCGGAACTCATTGACCGTCTCGAGTCGGGAGTCAGCCTGGCATGGCTCGAAGCCCATCCGCGGGTGTCGTCCGGAGTCAAGCATGAAGGGAGTCTGTTGTGTGGCAGAATGTACATGGTTGTTGTATTGGAATTCCGCCAGTGGAAGTAACTCATCCCAGTCATCTTGCCTCTCGTTGACAAAGAGGCGGAGATATTGCTCCAACTCCTGATTGACCCGTTCTGTCTGTCCGTCACCCTGCGGATGGTATGCTGTGGTGGTAGCCAGCTTTATGCCGAGCAGGCGGTAGAGCTCCCGAGTCAGTTCCGCGACAAACTGTGGACCTCGGTCGGAAACAACTTGCTTTGGGAGCCCATGCAACTTCCAGACATGTGCAAGGAACAGGCGGGCCGCTCCGAGGGCTGTGATCTTCGTGTGCGTCGGAATGAAGTGGGACACCTTGCTTACCAAATCCACGACGTTCATGATCGCGTCGTAGCCATGAGACTCTGGGAGTTCAACGATGAAGTCGACACTGATGGTGTCCCAGCGGGATTCGGGAATCGGGAGCGGAACAAGTTCTCCGACGGGCGGATGTCGTTGTGCTTTAGTTCGGAGACAAAGGTCACATGTCTTCACGTACTGTCCAATGTAGCGGGAGATCTGGGGCCACCAGTAATTCCGAGCCACTAACTCCAGCGTCTTCCACCTGCCAGCATGCCCAGCGACCCGTGTGTCATGGTGCTGGGACACAATGCGGCGGCGGAGGTCTGCCCCACCTGGAACGTAGACCTTGCCTCTGAAGTGGAGCAGTCCATCACGTTCCGACCATTCCGCTGCCCGTACAGACCGTGAGTGCCCTTTCCGAAGTTCCTCCACTGCCTTCACCACCGACTCCTCCTTCTCTCCATCCCGGTACTGCCTCCGGATATCCCGGAGCATTTCCACTTCCACCCCAACTGCAGTCACTCCCTCTAGGGCACGGATTGCAAAGAGACTTGGGCGGAGCAGTGTCATATCTGCGTTGTCTCCACTTCCGCTTCCATGATCCGCACGGCGGGATAGGGCATCGGGCTTGCCCATGGTGCAGCCGGGGCGGTGGTGGAGCATGAAGTCAAACCGGGACAGGTGTAGGGACCACCGTGCTTGTCGTCGGTTCAACTTCTTAGACGTGCGGAAATACTCAAGGTTCTTGTGGTCTGTCCGCTCGGATGATTGCCAGCATCTCCTTGTCATGGATCTCATAGTTCTGCTCGACCGGACTAAGGCTCTTAGAGAAGAAGGCAATCGGATGCCACCCCCCACCATCTTCCGGTGACTGTTGTGACAAGACCACTCCGGTAGCTGTGTCGGAAGAATCCGCCTCGACTCGGTAAGGGCGAGAGTCGTCGGGAAAGATCAGGACCGGGGCAGAAGTGATCAGCTCTTTGAGTTTGTCGAAGGAGGCCTGTTCCGGCTCTCCCCACTGCCATCCAACCTCCTTCTTGGTGAGGTCAAAGAGGGCACGGGCATGGCAGGAGAAGTCCTTGATGAACCGCCGGTAGAAATTGACAAACCCAATGAAGGACTGGACCTCCTTCTTGTTCCACGGCACGGGCCAATCCGACACACCGGAAACTTTGACTGGGTACATTTCCACCTTTCCTTCCGACACAATCACCCCAAGATACTCTATCCACGTCCACTCAAATTCGCACTTTTCCGGCTTGAGACACAGGTTGTACTCCCGGAGCCGTTCCAGCACTCTCCGCACGACTTCCCGATGTTCGGACATTGTTTTTGTGAAGATGAGGATGTCATCGAGGTAGACACAGACAACCCCTTCTGCTATCATGTCACGGAAAATGTCATTCATCATTGTCTGGAATGTGGCGGGACTGTTGGTGAGGCCGAAGAACATGACCTGCGGCTCAAAGAGTCCTCGGTTGGTGCGGAATGCGGCCTTCCACTCGTCTCCCTCTCGGATCCGAACATTATTGAAGCCCCAGCGGACATCCAGCTTAGTGAAGTACCTTGCCCCGCGGAGTTGTGTGATTAGTTCGGAAATGAGTGGAATGGGGTACTGGTTCTTGATTGTGATCGCATTCAAGGCCCGGTAAACCTGCACAAGTCTGAGCGAGCCGTCCTTCTTCTTGATGAAGAACACCGAGATGCCATGGGTGACTTGGAGGGGCGGATCCTCCCTGTACAGAGGTTTTCTGCAAGGAATGCATCGAGCTCTACCTGCTCCTTGGGTGACAGCGGGTAGACTTTGCAGTTGGTGGGCTTTGACCTGGGCTCCAACTCAATGGCATGGTCCCACAGCTTCCGTGGAGGCAGGGCATCAAACGACTCCTTGGAAAAGACATCCTTGAACTCCCGCAGGTACTCCGGAATTTCCGCCTCCGCTCTATCATGCTTCTTGGAGGCTTCAGCAAGGCGTTGCGAAATATTTCCGGTGGCGCGGATGTGTTCCGCTTCTGGCGGAAGGTTTACGTACAGCAAGCGCTCCCCTTCCGCCAGAGTGTCTTCCCGACCGAGTCGGATGACGTCGGAGTCGGAATTGGAATTGGAATTGGAATTGGGAGTGGGATCCGGTTCAAATTCTGCTTCCGAGTCTTCTTCTGCAAGCAGTGGATGGGAGCCAGAACGACATGTCTGTATGAGCCGTTCGGTCTTCCGCTGCTCCTGGCATTCCTTCCGCACTTCCGACCAGCACATGTGACACTTGGCTGGACATCGACTCACCAGTACCTTCCGAGTCTGCCAATTGATCTCCGGGTTGTGCTCCTGAAGCCAGGTAAACCCGAGGATGATGTCTTGCTTCCCCAGGCTGGTGACTGCAAAGGAAGTGCGTTCTGAGTGCCCATCGTAGCGGAGAATTGTGTCTACTATCTCCGTGATGGACCCTGCCTCATTGGGGCTTCCATCCACATTGAACACCGGGATTGCACGTTGCAACTTCCACGTGGTCAGTCGGTTCCGTTCCACATAGTCCCGGTCTATAAACTGACCAGTGGCCCCGCAATCGACAAGGGCGGGTCCGGATTTGACTTCCGCCGTATCTGTCGTCTGGATCTCCACCTTAATGACTAGTGACTTGGGGCCAGGGGTGGCAGCGACAACATAGCACTTCGGAAGGCATTTCTCCCAAGGGCGGATGCGGGATGGACAGGGTGTCGGATTTGGTTTTTGTGCGACTTTATCCGGTGGGTCTGTACGAAGTGAGGGGAGTGGGGGCTTTTCATTCTCTACTTCAAGACAGGCAAACCGGTTATGTACAGGCAGCAGGGGCACACATCTCACCCGCTGCGTGTCACAAAATCCGACGCATCCTCCGCTTCCGGTGGATCATGTTCCGCATTTTTGGAAACTTCTTCTGCAGAGGGCACTCCGCTTATGTCTGCAAGTGCGAGGAACTCTGGAAGGAGCTCGAGTTTCTCCTCCGTGGTCATAAGCCGGATATCAAAGGCTTGGGGGCACTCGCGTGTTGGGTGCATTTATGCTCCTGCACCAAAATCAAGCATAATATATTCAATTTATTGTGTGGTGTTTCAATATTTTCTCATACTGTTCTTGTACCATGCATCCATTTCTCTGCTTATTTTCGAAATTTTCCAGTCACTCTCTATCTCTCCATTTCATTCTGTTATTTCTACTTTCACAGGCGGCTGCACCCAGCGGAGTTTGAAATGACTTCGACGCGCGAGCCCTTGGGCGCTAAAGGGCCGGGTGCAAGTATATGCCTTCTGAGACAGGATTACACTCCTCTCTCAGTGACAATAAATTCACTGAGAGAGGCGAGTAGTATTCTTCATATTTACATAGCATGTTGACTGAAAATCATGTAGTATATTTGATTCTAGGTATTGTATTAATACATCAGTGACAATAAATTCACTGAGAGAGTATATTTGATTCTAGCTTTCTAAGAACTCTACCGAACCTTCCCTGCCATAGCCCCTAGTTGCCAACATCGCGAGCATAGTGGCCTGGTTGTCGACATCGGAAGCAGGTGATAGTTCCGCGGCCTTTTCCGCGCATGCGGTCAACATCCATCGGGGCAGGGCCACTCTTCGAGGGAGGAGGGCTAGGGTTCCTAATAGGAGCAGGCGGAGCAAGCGTCGGAAATATTTTCCGGGTGGGAATGAATGCGCTTCCGGGTTTTGGCACAGGTGGAGTAGGACGAGTGGAACTGCGTGTCATGTTCCGGCTTGTCTCCACGAAGGCCTCATTTGCTTCCCTGTTCCGGGACACCCTCTGCGCAGCTTGGTACCACCCTTCCGGGTCATCAAAATCCGGAGCTCCATCCCCAAGCAGCGCAACTTGGTTCTGGAGTGTCGGATCAAGTCCTCGTCGGAATTTGATGACGATCGTCTTGTCGTCGTCATACTCCGCAAGGTCGATGAGCTCCTGGAAGCGATCAATGTAGTCATCGACCGGATCCTTGGCCTGGTACCAGCTGGTCCCCTCGAGCTTCGTAAGGCCTGTGAGCTGCTCGTTTTTCGGGCAGAACTGGTCGGAAAATGTTTTCTCGAAGGCGTCCCAGTCCCGGAAGTAGTTCCCCTTGCCCTTTGCTCCATGTCGGATCACCTTGTTTGCAAAACGGGCTGCGCGGTCCGACTTGAAAAAGGACAATGCCCAGTGAATCCGAGCCTGGTCATTCGGAAAGAGGTCTCCGACAATTGCGAAGTAGATGCTGCATGTGTTGAAGAATGCGCGTCCCTTCTCCTGATCTCCGTCAAAGTCCGCCGGAGTTGCAGGTTTGACCTTTGCTAACTTCGCGGAGACCCTCTCTTCGGCTACTTCAGCTTTTCCGAAATCCGGATCGTCCAGCATTTCATTTCCACCACTTTGTGGAATATCTAACTTAGCCAAAATCGCTTGTAAGGCTGTTTCAATCGCGTCGGTCTTCATCCGGTTCCGCGTCAGTTCCTCCTCCATATTCCGAAGACGATCGTCCGGATCCATGTCGGAAGGAGAAATATGGGACGGGATTTCCGGGGTTGGGAGCTCGACGTAAGAAGAGGGGCTGTCATACGCTGTGTGTGCGGAAGAGGTCGCGATCTCCGAGTCGCTGTCTCCGATTCCAAATGCACCTATGGCGAATGCAACGCGCAGTACGACCGCCGGTCCTCTAGGGGAGAGACTTTTCTGCTGTAAGGGCAACCCTGGCTGGTTGTGGAGATCACACTACCACACAACTGACAAGGGGAAATCCAAAGTATGTATAAATGAACAGAGCATACAAGAGAGGGGATTCTCACCTGACAAGGGGATATCCAAAGAGAAAAGTCTAAGGACCCCCAATGTCAGTGAGCCCGTATTATACTACGCTGCGCAGCCAGGGACAACACTTGGCACCCGCCATCAACCCTGCATCCCCCTGACCACCCTGACCCTTGATCGACCCTTGATGCCACCTATTACGCGAGTCGCTTGATTTCCGACACTGTTCCGAGAGTGGAAGTTGGAAATTGGAGTGGAACTGGCGAGGCGAACAGAACTGGTGGAAGTTCTCCCAGAAGCGGAATCATTTCCGAAAGCGGAGGCGGAGATGGAATCGGAACCGGAAGCAGAGTTGGAAATGGAGTCAGAACTGGGTGTGGTGTCCGAACTGGAAATGGAAAACAGGGTGTCCCCTGACACAATGCACTCCAGGCGGCATCTTTCCGAGGACATTATCCCACAATTGAGCTTCTCCTGGAGAAGGAAGCAGACATCAATGCGCAAGGTGGCAAGTATGGCAATGCTCTCCAGGAGGCGTTGTCAGAGGGTCATCATGCCAATGTTCAGCTGCTCCTGGAGAAGGGAGCAGACATCAATGCACAAGGCGGCCTTTATGGCAATGCTCTCCAGGCAGCATCGTCAAGGGGTTATCATGCCATTGTTCAGCTGCTCCTGGAGAATGGAGCGGACATTAATGCACAAGGCGGCGAATGTGGCAATGCGCTCCAGGCGGCATCATATTGGGGTCATTATCCCACAGTTCAGCTGCTCCTGGAGAAGGGAGCAGACATCAATGCACAAGGTGGCAAGTATGGCAATGCACTCCAGGCGGCATCGTCAAAGGGTTGTCATGCCAATGTTCAGCTGCTCCTGGAGAAAGGAGCAGACATCAATGCGCAAGGCGGCTGGTATGGCAATGCTCTCCAAGCAGCATCATCAGAGGGTCACCATGCCAATGTTCAGCTGCTCCTGGAGAAGGGAGCAGATGTCAATGCACAAGGCGGCCAGAATGGCAATGCGCTCCAGGCGGCATCATCAGGGGGTCATCATGCCGTTGTTCAGCTGCTCCTGGCGAAGGGAGCAGATGTCAATGTGCAAGGTGGCCAGTATGGCAATGCGCTCCAAGCGGCATCGGTCCAAGGACATTATCCCACAATTGAGCTTCTCCTGGAGAAAGGAGCAGACCTCAATGTGCAAGGCGGTGAGTATGGCAATGCTCTCCAGGCAGCATCGTCAAAGGGTTATCATGCCATTGTTCAGCTGCTCCTGGAGAATGGAGCAGACACTAATGCGCAAGGTGGTGAATATGGCACTGCGCTCCAGGCGGCATCGTCAATGGCAGCATCGTATGAAGGACATTATCCCACAATTGAGCTTCTCCTGGAGAAAGGAGCAGACATCAATGTGCAAGGTGGCAAGTATGGCAATGCACTCCAGGCGGCATCATCAAAGGGTCATCATGCTGTTGTTCAGCTGCTCCTAAAGAAGGGAGCAGATGTCAATGTGCAAGGTGGCCAGTATGGCAATGCGCTCCAGGCAGCATCGTCAAGGGGTCATCATGCTGTTGTTCAGCTGCTCCTAGAGAAGGGAGCAGATGTCATGTGCAAGGCGGCCAGTATGGCAATGCACTCCAGGCGGCGGTGTCTGAGGGTCATTGTGGAGTTGTTCAACTGCTGGTAAGCAATGGAGCGGTGTACACTGCCATCAGATGATCCATGTAGCGTGTAGCATTACTGTAACGTCCTCAATCGCAAGCCTCTTGACAAATTTGACTTTGTGACTGAAGAGTAATAGAGCAGATGTGTGCATAGGACTAGTAGCGCCCCTTACATCCATTGAGAGTGTATCAACGTTCTCGCTTGTGGTGCCATGGATACGACAAAATGGATTGGATTGCTCAAGCCTACATAGTTACAGGGTAGGATTTGCATTCAGTGATAGTACTACTTGTGCAACGACATTTTTGACTTGTCCAGAATTTCAGACTTGACAATCTTAACTTCCATCTCTGTATTTTTCATTGCTTCTTGAAAATATTGTGCACATGACGACTGACTGGGTGAAATATTCCACTCTGGAAATAGGGCAGAAGATAGTGGCCCCTTCTATACGGCTTGCGAGGCCCGGAACTTGAGGTGTGTGGGTTACTTAGGTCACGTAGCCGTATTCAGCTTCGTTCATATTTCGTGGTATCCTGCCGGGGACTGATGCAGTTTGCAGAGCATAGCGAAAGATAAGGAAAACGAGCAGGTGGCCCAGAATATGTGTAAAGATGTCGATCTTAGGACCTTGTATCACAAGGGCACTGCAGAACTTGACCAATGAGTGGTATTCTGAATGCTACGTAGTGACAGGTAAGAGTAAGATGCGATGGGGACCGCTAGCCGGTTCCCACGCATAAACTATACAGTGGGTCCCTAAGGGGCCCACTGGGATTATGTAATAACTAATGTACATGTAGATACACGGGTTATTTACACTCTCCCCCTCTATAGACAACTATAGGGGTTAACGCCTACTCATAGAGGTCGTCCATGAGGGATTCCTCTAGAGTGGCCGATACGACGACGACGACGTCGTACGGGGCCGGAGGAGCACGTGACTCCTCCGGGGGCACATCCGTGTCATCGGTGGCGATCGGGTGAGGCTGGTCGGCCTCACCATTAGCGGCGGTCTCCGCTTGGGCGCTGGGGCCCGCGTCCTCACAGAGCATGGCCTCAACAGCCGGGTCCTCCGTTTGAGGAGGGGGCCGGAAGCGCGCCAGCTCTTGGTCGAGCTGAGCGTGAGTGAGGGGTCGTGGCACTGCGGCCCTCACGTGGCTGGTCTCGATGACCTTTTGTTGGCCCTCACGGGTGGCGGCGCTGAATGCCGTGCCGGTGATGCTGCGCTGAACGTAATGTTCAATGCGCGCTGCTCGCTCACGAGTGACTCCCGCGTAGCGGGCCAACCATCTCGCGATCTCCGCGAGTGGGATGTCGGGGCCGGGCCGGCCCTCCACAGGGAATGGGCCCGTGATTGAGAGCCGCAGGGTGGTGCTCTGAGGCGTTAGCACTTCCCTGGCGTCGACGAGGCTCGACCATTGGTCCGTCGAGCCGAAGAGGTCGAGTAGCCTCGCCCTGAGCGGTGATGCGACCCCTTTGACCCGGGGTGCAAGGGCCTTCAACCACATCCAGACGTCCATGTCGTCTAGGTTGAAGGTTCCATCCGCGTTGTCACGGATGGTGGAGGGGATTCCTTCAGGGTTGTGTATCCAACCCTTTAGAATGGCCGCGATGTCGTGCAGGGTACCGCCCGCTATCACGAGACAATCCCTTTTGGGATTGCGAGCGCGTTGTTCGCGCTCGATGCATTTGAACACGCCGATCATCTCGCGCGTACGCGCGATCTGCGGCGTTTCTTTTGCCTGCGCTATGAGTTCGACGAAGCGGGGTTCGTCGAGCGGGCAGATGTCGTACCATTGAGTACGACGTTGTTGGGCCTTTCCTACCGGTTGTGGTAGGAGGCCCGTCTCGGAGATCGGTGGATCTCCGAGTGGGATGAGCCTTCCCTCCCCCGGGTATGGAGGATGAACCAACTCAACTGTCCCCGCCGGCAGATGTAGGGCCACGCCAGGCCCGATGTACTGGGCCTCGACCTGTGCTACCCGCCGCTGAAGGGCGGGGTTGTTGATGGTGTGCGACGATGACGCCGCTAGGTAAGCGCTGATTGCGCTTTCCTTCGCAATGGCTAGCCCATTGACAGTGTGGAGGGAGCCGCGCAATTTCTTGCACTTTTTCTTTGGCTGCTCTGCCAGCCGCTGTGCCTGTTCGGGGTCGTACGTCTCCAGACGGACGAGTCTGACTCCCATCCATCTGGGACGCCGTACGCAGAGTCGGAAGGTGCGCTCTGCCCTTCCGTTGTTGTCGTGGTCGGAGTCGGCGCTGACAATCGGGAGCGAGCCCCGATGTTGCGCGCACCGGCAACGGCGCCGTCGCGCGAGGTGAAGATGGCCCGGCCACTGGGTCTGTGGCCGGGTCATGTCGCGGCCTTTTTGAGGCAGCGTGGACCAGGGTAACCTGGAGCTGGGCTGCACTCAGCTGCTGCTCCAGTTCCTTGATCCTGGCGCGCTCGGTTACGAGCGCGTCGTCGCGGTCCTCGACCGCGCGTTCTAGCTCCTTGACCTCTTTCTTGAGGTCGTGGACGTCCCGAGGGGCTCTTCTCGCGCGTCACGCGTGATGCCCCTTGGGAGCCATCCCCAAGCTGCATCGACGGCGTCGCCGATGTCTTCATCCCGCAACTTGACCTTGCGGGTGCCGGTCGCGGCCCTAAGGTGCACGGCGTAGTCCGCGCATGTTGCGCAATCGTCCGGGTGGACGATGGCGAGGGCGTCCTCCCATCCCAGATCGTCCAGTGCTCCTGGTCTATCGGAGCACGGAGAATGTCTGCGGCCCCTTGTCTGGGGCCGTTGTTCGCGTTGTGGACGTTGACGGGTCAACGTCCATCCCATCTTTGGGGGGCATCATCTTCGTGGGTAGATGATGGTGGTGGTTGCTTCCAAGAAGCGATGCGCCCTCGGAAAGATCCGAGGTGAAAATTTAACCGCGCCGTGGCCGGCGCGTCACGTGGCCTGCACGTGACAGACGCGTCTAGCGGCGTCTGGGGAGGTCGCATGGCTTGCCCACCCCCGAAGCTCTAGGTAGCTATCCAGGGCTTCAAGGTCCTTGCAGGACGACATGGGTTCCCATGTCACGTCGCCTAGGGTCCAACGGACCTGGAATTCCAGGTCCGTCGAGTTTATCCATCGATGTGCGATAATCTCGTCGACGAGCCACTCCTCGTCGTCATTTGCTCCGAAGTCATAAAATGACTTGGCCTCACGACGAGGGAACAATTCGTCGTTGTTAGCCTCGTATCGCCGTACGAGGCTGGAATGGAAGACCGGTGAAATGCGACGGCTTTTCAGTTCGTCGGGAAGATCAAGGGTCACCGTCGAGGCGTCGTTGTGAGCCTCGACGACGCGGTACGGTCCGATGTACCGCGGGACTAGTTTTCTGGCTCTTCCTTTCGGGAGAGTTAGGTTTTGTGTCGAAAGGTAGACGCGGTCGTTGGCCGCGTACCTGTCGCTCGCCATACGTTTCTTATTTGCGTGAAACGTTTGCGTCACTCGATGCTCTATGATTGCATCGTGTGCCGCCATCAGGTTCCATTTTGCCTGATGTGCGAACCGGGCCACCCCCTTGAACGGGGTGTCCGCGGCTATGGGGAGGTCTATCCGCGGCATATAGCCGTGGATCAGCTCGAAAGGTGCGAACCCTGTGGTCGCACTGACGTTGCTGTTGAGGGCGACCTCAACCATTGGGCATTTCACTGCCCAATCCTTCTGATCGTCTCTGACGACCGCGCGCAATATCTGGCCGATCGAGCGGTTTGCCCGCTCGGTTGCTCCATCCGTTTGTGGATGGAAGGCAGTTGACATGAGGAGCTTAGTCCCCATGAGTCGCTGGAGTTCACGCCAGAAGATCGACGTGAACTTTGAGTCTCTGTCCGAGACGATGGAGTCGGGAACTCCGTGTAGTCGGATGACCTCTTTCAGAAACAGCCAGGCTACTCCCTTGGCTGACACGCTCGTCGTGGTTGGCACGAGGTGTACGAGCGACGTTAGTCGGTCGATGACTACCATCAGGTAGTCACAGTCATTGGACTTGGGCAGGGGCCCCATGAAGTCGATGCCAATCGACTGCCACGGCCTATCCGGAATGGGTAGGCTGTGTAGTAGGCCTTTGGGCCGTTGTGGCCGGTTTTCGTCATCTGACACCTCGCGCACGATGTGCAGAACACTTCTATGTCTGGGCTCATGCCCGGCCACCAATATGCTCTTCGAACGTAGTTCGAAGTCTTCAGATGGCCGTAGTGGCCGACTATCTGATGTGCCCGATCGATGATAATTTCGATCAGCCTCCTTCCCCCTTGAAGAACAGAGCGGGGGACGGCAATGACATCTCTTTTGAGCTGATTCTTAGTCCAGATCAGCCCGTCCCGGATCCCGAATCTCGGGGTCGGTGCCATGATCTTTGTGAACATGGTGTCCCTATGGTACGCGTCTCGTAGGACCTTAGACAGGTCTACGCCTTGCTCAACGATCCGGCGCAGGGGTGCGCTGTCATTCCCTGCGGCGATGGCTCTGATGTCATCGTCGTCGTCGCTTGACGCGGCGACGTGCGCGGGCTCTGGTGAGCCCTCGTTTAATGCGGCGGCTTCCGTTACTCTCGCCTCTGTCTTCTCAGTGAGGCGTTTAGAGCGTCTTGTCGCCGCTGTTCGCAGCTCGACATACCGGTCGGTGGGCAATAACTCACCATCCGGATCTAGACGCGCATCCGCGTTCACGAAGACGTGGTCCGGGTGATTGTCATCACTCGTGTCGCTCTCGTAGTAGCGCGACAGGCAGTCCGCTACCTTGTTCTCTACACCGTCAACATGAACGGTGTTGAAATTGAACCGTGAGAGAAACTCCCACCATCTGACCTGTCGGTCAGATAGGCTCTTTTGGGTCTCGAAGTACTCGAGTCCCTTGTGGTCTGTGACGAGGGTGAACCTTCGCCCCAGCAGTTTGTCCTCCCATTTCATGAGAGCCTCGAGCACCGCGATAGTCTCGTGCTCGTGAGTCCGGTAGTGTTGCTGAGCAACGCTGAACTTCTTTGACAAGAAGCCGGCCGGTCGACAAGTTTTCCAGTCAGGACCTTGGCCGTAGACCGCACCGACGCCGGCTTTTGATCCGTCGGTGATCACCCAGATCGGCTCTGGGCACCTTGCGTCTACTGGACGCAGGATCGGGGCCTTACAGGCCAACGCCTTAATGCTTTGCCAGCATTTGTCGAGCAGTGGCGTCCATTCGAATGGACGGTTATTAGCGCACAGCCCGATAGCGGGGTGGTATATGCGCTAACATCCGGCATGTAGTGTGCCAGATACTGTATGAGCCCGAGGAAACGCTGGACGTCGTTGAACGTCCGTGGCCTGCGCCACTCGCGGATGCGTTGCATCTTATCCTCGTCGGCATGTACCCCTCGGCCATCGATCATATGGCCGAGGCACTCCATTCGGATGGAGTAGAGGTCCACCTTTTTCTTGCTCAGAAAGAGGTGGTTCTTCCTCAGTCTGTCAAAGACGATGTAGAGGTGCTCTTCATGCTCTTGTATTGAGAGCGAGAATATGAAGATGTCATCCATGTATACATGGACGAAGCGACCTATGCAGTCGCGGAAAATGGCTGTCATCAGCCGTTGGAATGTTGATGGGGCGTTACAGTCCCCCATCTGTATCACCTGGCTCCTGAAGGTGCCGAGGATCGTGGCAAAGGCTGTCTTTGCTACGTGATCCGGATGGATCCGGATCTGCTCGTATGCTTCTGACATATCGAGTTTAGTTCGATATTGGCAGCGAGCCATGTCGCTGCGTATGATATCCTGATCCGGGAAGGGCGTGACGTCCTTCACCGTGTTTTCGTTCTGCTGGCGCAGATCGAAGACGGTTCTCAACGTACCGTTCTTCTTCGGCACACACAGCATGGGCACTGCCTGCTGCGCTACTGCCGGAATCCACCACTTTGCAGTGGTGTATCGTTCTATTTTTGCCGACAGTTCCTCTCGGAAGTGTTCGGGGCATTTCGGTAGTCGATACCGCATGTGCTTGTTGGGATCGATGAGGTTGATCTCATGGTTGATCTCCCGCAGTGGCGGGAGTTCTAATGGAATTCCACTGACTAGGTCACGATTCTTTCCATCCATTCCTCGCGGAGGCGAGGAAGGTCATCATCTGTGAGGATGATGGTAGTGGTTGGCTTAGAAGCCATTAGGCGCTGTTGGTGTCTATTAGGTCCGCGGCGCACGGGCCCGCTTTCCTCTTTCCCATCGCTTTCACCGTTAGGTGAGAGCGTCTCTCCCTACGACTGTAGGGTGAGTTCAAGGATGAGTCGTCTCGCGACTCGTCCTCCTGGCTTCAATGAGCCAGGTTCGGCGTCGGCGCTTGGGTGATTCTGCTCACCCGTGGCCCCTTGTCCTCGTTCTTCGATTCGTCGTCGTCAATGAGACCTTGCCCGTGGGGATCACCTCGTTTCCCTTGCGGATCGTCCCTGGGCTCGAGAAGTCCAGGGTTATGCCGAATCTCCTTAGGAACGGTGTCCCTAAGATCGCGTCGTAATATTCAACGTTTGCTATGTCGAAGTATTCGTCGTATGTCCCGGACCAAACTTGATGGTCGTGTTCATTCCATAGTTGATCGTGGAACGGCTGCCTATGCAGGCTAGCTGCAGCGCGATTGGTTGCTCCAGGGAGAATGTCTTCATCCTGTAGCTCGCGTGAATTCGGGGGACAGCAGTACCCCTTCGCTGCCGCTATCTAGCAGGCAGTGGGCTTTTACGCCGTTTATTTCCCAGTACCCCGATAGGGTACGGTTCTCACTACGCGGACGCGTTGGCCACGTTCTGTGTTTGCTTCGGTGGTGATACACCGGCTCGGCTGCCTTATCTGGCGTGACCGATGTGCGTGCCGCCATGACTTTCGTGGCGGTTTCGTCTTCCAGCGCGAATCTGATCGCGCTGGACCTGTAGGTGGTGTCCTCCACCTCTTCGTCCCATTCATAGTATTGGGACGGCTCAGGGTCCCACTCTTCAGCAGGCATGTCTCTGTTATCCGGAGTGTCGTTGGGTTGGGGATCACCCTCCCCCTCTTCATCAATCTGTTGAAGAGAGCTTTGATCGGGATCCGTCTCCGGATCCTCGGCTTCACCGTCGTGCCTCACGGCCGCTGTCCTTATACCGGACCTAAGCCGGGGGCATTCTGCCTTCTTGTGGCCAGGTTGGCCGCATTCAAAGCATGCGGTGTTGTTTTGGCTGCCGCTGGGCCTGTCATTGGGCCGGCCCAATGTTTTCGTTGGTGGGGCAGGTCACGGGGACGATCCTGACGCTTGAGGCTGTTTAGCTTCAGGCGGGCGTCCAGCTTGTGCTGGGCATGAGGGCGGTAGCCGTTGACCTGTTCCGCTTCTTGCGAACAGGCTGGGCCTGGTCAGGCCTGTTTGTGTCAACGGCTTGCTCCCTGTGAGCCGGGCGGCGCTAGCCGTTGCTGCTGCGCTTTCTGCGCGGCGCATCCCCATGTTATATCGGGATGCCTCCTCGATCATCCGGGCCGTCTCGAAGAGTTGCTCTCCGGCATTATAGCCCTTTTTGAGGACCTCGTTGCGCAGCGTTTCGCGTAGCGCAGATACGAACCGTCTCCGGAATGTGTACTCGTCTGGCGGCTGTATCATACGTGCCGCTATTTCATGAGCTCGTTCAGCATCTCCTGAACGGTTTTCATGCCTTGCATGACCGCGTCGAACTTATTCGAGGCGTGATGGTATGTCAGTGTGTGCAGGAACCTCTTTTGAAGGCCTTGCATCACTGATTCCAGCGTCCAGATGCGGACCTGGCGATCGAAGCGTTCAACGTTTCAAAGGAACCATTCTTGGGCTTCGCCGGTGAGGCAGTGCCCACATAGCCGACCTGCATGTCGATGCTGGTTGGTCCTAGGAGGCAATTCATTTTCAGCCATCGTAGGATGGCTGCCACGAAGATTTCAAACTCTTCGAGGTCCGATCCCCCTGCATATGGCTCGGGGTGGGCCAATTTTACACCGGCCTTCGCTAGCACAGACTTCTCCGGGTCTGTGTCCGCGGCGTCTGCCAACGCCACGCGGATCATCCGCGTGATCCTGTCGTACGGCTCCATTGGTACGACGTCGGCCTGGTCAGGGATTCCCTGGCCTTCCGTTGGGGCCATGGATCGCTCGCGCGGTTGTGACGCCGTGCGGGGTAGGCTGTTATATGCCCTGATGGGCCCCGGGCCCGGATCGGGCTCGGGATCGGGAGCATTTTGTGCTCTCGGTTCCGGGGGCGTTTTGTGCCTGGTGTCCCCGGTCAGTCCCACGTTGCGGATCCGTAGCCTGCTGTTGTAGGCAGCGCACGCTTGCCGTGCGTCCTGTACGGCTTGCGTGAGCTGCTCGTCGGGCAGCTGAGCGGTGTGGCTGTGGGCCACCGTCTCTTCGGCGTTCTTGGCTAGTAGCTCGAGTGCCCGTGTGTGGCGGCACGTGGCTGCGGCTTCCTTACGCTGCCAGTGTGCGACTTCGAGCTCTAAGCTCTCGGTCGTCATTTCAGAGTCAGGCTCTGAGGCGACCTGATCCCTAACGATCTGTTGGATCATTTTACGGCTGTCTGTTGGGGCAGCCGGTTGCTCCTGAGGTTCGTTCCCGAACCTTACGTCCTGTTCGACTGGGACGGCTGGCGGCGGCATTCGCTGCTTGTCTCGCTCATTTGGCGCGCATCGCGACTGCGTTCGTTAGCTGCAGACTGTCGCGAGCTCAGACGAGTTGCGTCACGTTCCCCGCGTGGGCGGAGTGCTTTCTGGACGTCCTCCAGCGTGGCTGCGTCTTGCAGCCTGATCTCCTCCGCCTGGTGGAGTTCCTTGCCGATTGCCATTAGGGCGGCGGTGGCGTTGTCGAGCTGCGATGCCAGCTGATCGTGCTTGTGGCGCGTCAGCGTACTTCGGTGCAGCGCAGCCTGCACCTGTTTGTTCAGGGCCTCTGCCGTCTCGTGGTCGATGGCGTGAGCCCTCAAGCTCTTGCGACTAGAGCTTGAGTATTCCGAGTCCTGACTATTGTCTGGGGCTCGTCTCTCTTGCCGTCGTCCTCCTTCAGGGACGATCGTCGCCGCTCTACTTCGAGAGCGTCGGTTTGAGTCGTGGCTTTGTGCCCGTCTCAACGTTGTTGCTCTACCGTCTGACGACGGCGAGACTTCTCTGCCCTTTCCTTTGTCCTCGGGCAGAGGGAGGTGGGGGGGCGGTGCCGGCTCGTCGCTCGGCGTCGTCTCTTCTTTGGCCACACTCGACGAGACGTGGTCGGGGTTTTCCTCGTTCCCTACTGAGGGGACGAGGGCGGTGAGATCTACGATCTCTCCGTCTTCTATCGTCCTGGTCTCTTGGTCCAGGATAGCGTCAGCCGTCCTGTCACTGGGCTGCGCCTGGGGTGTGGATCTCGAGCTTGTCGCTCATGTCCGTCTTCGACTGCGTGGAATCATCATGCTCGCAGCCAACAGTAGAGGGTCTACTGGAGGGTCTCAATGATGTTTAGTCGTCGACGCAGCGATCTTTTTCAAGATTGCTTCGAATCCACTATCAGTTGGTCACGTGGCGATCAACCGCAGGATAGTTCAAAAAGGTGTAAAGATGTCATCTTAGGACCTTGTATCACAAGGGCACTGCAGAACTTGACCAATGAGTGGTATTCTGAATGCTACGTAGTGACAGGTAAGAGTAAGATGCGATGGGGACCGCTAGCCGGTTCCCACGCATAAACTATACAGTGGGTCCCTAAGGGGCCCACTGGGATTATGTAATAACTAATGTACATGTAGATACACGGGTTATTTACAATATGGCTATGGGGCAGATGAACGCCTCCAGGTGGGCGGTGAGAGGTCACCAGGGAGTGCCTGATCGAGATGCATTCAGCGTCCCAGATGGTTTGTCCACGTCAATTTTGCCTACGACACGCCGCTTGCTGCTGCTATGAAGTGCCCTTCAGCAGATCATTTAAGGAGAAGAGATACCAATTGATGCACTGCCCAGTGTGGGGGTTAGAACCGGACTGGGGAAATGAGGATCGGCAATGTGATAAACGTGCCGGAAGGATGGGAGAGAGCGCTGAGGTGTTGAATTGGACGTAAGTCATGATTATGGTGGGGAGTTATTCATCTGTGAGAGGACGTCAATTCTGGAATAGTGACTGGGTGGTGATGATCCTCATAAGGTTTATCCTGGGCCTGAGTTTTCCAGACTGTCGAGGAATGAGTAGCTAGGTCTGTGTTTAATCTCACGGAGAGGATGGGGCCCTTGTGAGGACTTGTGAGGAGACCGTATTGAAGTTGTCTGATACATGAAGCTCCAACCCCAGAATGAATGCAGCTGGCTTGTGGGCTTGTGGTCATCAGCACTGGTAAACAGGACGCAGCGGGATGCGCAGAATCTCATTTCTTTTTTTTTTTTTTTTAATCAATTTATTCGACCTCAGGCTAAGCCTATGGTGGTCGCTACACACATTGTACTTAAATTGGGTGGGCCTTTCCCCTCACTCCCTGGGACTCCCATAACCCGCTGCGTCCTCGAGTGGGCAGATGCACCGACGATGGGCCCTTCGCCCCCCGCCGGCCTGGCCCCTTGAGCCGTTTACCGCCCCCTCTCGCAAGATAAGTACTCCTTCTCTTCTCGTGGTTGTTCACTTGTGATGGTGGTCTGGCTTTCTAAGTGCTCGGCCACTGAAGCGGGCCAGCATGACGAGAAGGAGCGCCCCACCCAAAGATGATAAAGATTGAGGTGTCTTCACGGTCTTGCTGCGCCGAGTCATTGCGCGTCGCTGCACGAGCAGAATTGGGTTGTAGGTTGTAGGTTGTAGGTTGTAGGTTGTTGGGTTGTAGGATTGTAGGGTTGTTGGGTTGTCGGGTTGTGGGGTAGAGTGTGGTGGTTTGAGGCATGTAGTGTTCTGGCAGCGTAGCATCGCCATCACATTTGGCTGCAGAGGTATCTGTCATGCGAATTGATCTGTTTTTTTGACTATGAGGGTGGCATTGAGACGTCACCGAATGTCCCTTTCAGCCTCTCTGTCGCGGCAATGTAGTCAAGCAGTGCTGTCATCGAGTCCGGCTTCCCTAGCAGCTCCTTAGCGGACGAGGCTTTCCGGCCCAGTTTCCTTCTGAGTATATGGCATGCATGTTCGTGCGCGCGACAGTCGATGAGGAAGTGGTGGGCCATCTCGTTGGCCCTGTGGCACGCAGGACACAGGGGGGACAGCGCCTTCTTGATCCGGTAGAGATGTTTGTTGAGTGGTGCATGCCCTGTCCGCAGCTGCGTGACCACACTGTGTTGTGCCCTGGTGAGCTTTGCCGTGTCAGCTAGGTATGTGCATGAGGGGAGTTTGTTGTCTATTCTCACCATTCGGGCATAGCGGGGGGACTGTGTCCATCGCATTCTCCAGGCATGCCGCAAGCCCGTCTTGAACTCCTGTCACGTCGCGGCTAGGCTGTGGGGCAGAGTGTCAGTCTTTAGGAAAGCCGGGAGCGAACTCATCGGGCTGCCCTCCCCTGCTGCTGCTTTTCTCGCTTCCGCGTCTGCCCCCTCGTTGCCCGCCACATCGTCGTGGCCTGAAATCCATGCTATCTTCAGCTTCGTCTCATGCCTTTGGGACAGGGTCACAATTCTGTTTGCCAGGTTGTGGATGTGGCCCAGGATGTGTTGCGCCAGCCTGGGTTGAATGTTTCTCACCGCCTGTATAACCCCCTGAGTGTCTAAGAGTATGGCTGCCGTCCTCACATCCCTCTCGTGCCCCAGCAGCTCGGGGGCCAGGGCGACCCCGACTGCTTCGGCTTCATACGTGGTGTGCTTGGTGAGCGGCCTGAGGCAGTATCTTAGCTCTGCAGCTCTTCTCCCCTGTCTGTATAGGACCACCGCGGCCCCTGCACAGCCATCTATCCCCGATCCATCAGTGTATACCTTCGTGTCGACCACTCCATCCGCATCAGCTTCCTTTGAATCCTCCCGGGTGTCTGCTATTTCGGTGGAGTAAAGCGTGGGGGCGTCAGGTGCGTGGACAAAAGGGGCTATCTCCTCGTGTGCGCCTGGTGTCAAGCCAAATCTGTGGAGTAGTTGGTGCATTGGGGAGGGGTGTCTCTTGACCAGGCGGCGGGCGCAGGTACAGGCAGGGCGCTGGAGAGGGTGTGATTTGGGGAGGGTCATCATGCGGCTGGCAGCTCTGTAGCAGACCCCAGCCAGCAGTAGTTCAATCGGCTGTACGTTGGCGTGTGCCTCCAGCACGTCACTGGCAGTTGTGCGCATTGCCCCTGTGATGGCAATAGTGGCCATATGCTGTATTGAGGTTAGCTTATGAACCACCCCTACCGACCCCGTCGCTCGCTTCCTCCCCTCTGCCCTGTGAACCGGCGTGAAGCATACGTCTGCAGCGTAGGCGAATTTGGGGATCACCACCGCGCAGTACAGTTGCCTCATATACATTGCCCGGACACCTGTGGAGGGCTTAGTCAGTCTGCGGGCCAGAAGTGTCCACTTAGTGGCCTTCACTACAGCCCTCTCCGCCTGAGTCTTCCAGCGCAGCTCCTTGTTGAGGAAGACCCCTAGGAATTTATGCGCCGGTGTGGGAGCTATCGCTACATCCTCGTACATGAAGTCCGGCCTGCGCTCGCTCATAGTCTTGCCCGACCGCGCGGGGTCTGGCGTTCGTTTGCGTGAGAAGCCGACCACGGCGAACTTGGTCTTCTCGAACCGCGAATGGTGGGTCTGGGTCCATTCTTTCGCCCCCCCTGCCTTCAGCAGCATCTCCCTCAGTCCATCGTACGCCTCTTCGTACGTGTCACCCTCTGAGAAGAGGTTGGCATCGTCTACATATGCCACCACCGCTTGGCCTTTCCCTGAAGCGACTTCTATAAGATCAGCATTGTAGAAAAGATAAAGTATCATGGACAGGGGGTCTCCCTGTCCTATGTCATTATCTATTGGCACCCAGTCCGACAGGAAGTCATCGAATTTGAGCTGGGTGCATCTGTCCCCCAGCCTGGACCTTCCATTTTCTCATGTTGTGTAGCAGCCAATCTGTGACCACATTCGGAAATGCCCCTTCTATGTTGAGGAAGAGCATGACCACGACTTTTTTCCGGCGCCATGCTCCTTTTATCTTGTTGACAACCAGATGGATGGAGTCAGTGGTTGTCCTCCCAGGTCTGCCACCGAAGTGGTTGGCTGAGAGCAAGTTGTGCTTCTCTGTCAGATAAACTAGGTCCTCCGCCACGATTGCAATCAGGAGTTCCCCTATCGTGTTGAGGAGGGCGATGGGGCAATAGGACTTTGGGACATCATAGCTAGCTTTACCCGGTTTCCGTATTACTACCGTAACCCACGATTTCCAGTTATTGCTGTAGGTGTTCAGAGCAAACACAGCATGGAATATACAGAGGAGATACTCAGCAATGAGGTCTGCCAACTCTTTCAGAACTACATTGGGGATCCCGTCATCTCCCGGTGCTTTGTGGGGTTTCAGCTTGTCCAGTTGACGTCTGAGTTGGTCCTCGTGTAGCTGAAATGTGTGGTTGACCCGCTTTGGGTAGCGGTAGTTCAGGGGGACTAGTGACTCAGGGGGCTTGGGGGAAAGAAGGCTGCTGCGAGGGTCTTGCTTTTGTCCTCGTTGGTTTCTGCTATGTGTGTGTGGCCATTGCCGTCGACAGTACGTAGCGAGGGGACCCTCGACCTCCCACCGTCTGTAGCTGGGTTGGTAAGGTACTTATTCACCGTCCACAGTAGTCCCTCGTTGAGCCCCTCCAGATAGTCAGCCCAGTGTTGCGCTTTGGCTGTGGCGATCACTCTGCCATATCTCTCGCTTATTTCCCTGTGTTCCTCATGGGAGGGGTGGTCAGCATTAGCTCGGTGTATGTAAGATTGATGATTTATCCTATTTTTTGCCTTCTTTACCTCCAACAGCTTCCTGTTCCACCATCGGCGCAAGTGTGGCACCGGCTTCGAGAGCGGCACTGCTATGTCAATGGTGTCCTGGGTGGCGATGGTCAGCGCATTGACCATCTCATTGAACTTATCTATAGTGTGAAGTTCCCCTGCATCTGGCACCATCTCCAGTTGCTCTGCCAGTTTCTCCCTGAAGTCACCCCAGTCCACCATGCGAAAGTTGCAGTATGGCTCCATCTCCCTCAGCTCCAGCTTGATGTCTAGCGTCATAAGTATGGGTACGTGGTCGGTGCCGGGCCCTTGTCTGCCCAGAGCGGTGTCGCAAGTGACAATAGAGTCAACAGCATTGTCCGTGCAGAACACGTTGTCGACTCGTGTCCAATTCTTCGTGGACATGGATTGTAGGGTGGGGAGGCGTTTCGGCAGAGTCATGACCAAGTTGTAGTCCGCTAAGAGTGAGATCAGTTCCTCTGCTGCTCTGGTCGCCTCCGCTGTGAACAAGTGGTGATTTCGCTCCTCGTCCCACATGGGGTGGTGCCGGTTGAAGTCGCCGCACCATAACATGGACTCTGACTCATGCTGTATTATGTGCATCCTCTCTCTGTCAATGGCCCTCAGCGTTTCCGAGTGCTCACAGTCGTTGTATATGTTGAATATGGTAGTTTTGCCCCGGGGGTGCTTGAATTGGATTACCGTCACATCGTTTGTTCCCATGAAGGAGACTTGTGACCAGGTGTTGGTGTCCAGCGCTGCATTTACGAGTATGACCGATCGCTTGGCAGACAAGTCAGTAAGGTGGGAAGTTGGATACAGCACTCGCCAGTTGTGATTAGCCTTCGTGTTCCCTAACGTGTCTATATACGGCTCTTGTAGTAGTATTAAGTCTTGCTCCGTGTGTATTGCAGAGTTCACGAGGTCGTATTGGGCCTTATCGGTTTTGTTGAGGTTTTGTTGATATATTCTCAGTCCCTTTGGCGGCGGTCCTAGCGTGTAAGTCATCGCTGTTGTGTCGGTGGGGGCGGCCCGTTTGCTCCATCTGTGTCTCCCCTTCGGGTGCTGGGGCCCAGGTCAAGGCTGTTGGGAGGGGTGGCCGGGCTGCTGCGCGGTTGCGAGGGGATTGGTTGATCTCATTTCTTGCCAAGTGCCTGTTGTGCCGAGCGCCCGCCCCTGGAGCACAGATGAAGGTAGGACGTGTGCAATATATGGCGGTGTGGGTGAGTGGCACTGATAATATATACGTCTCAGCTGGATCGATGAGGAGACAAACCTGATGGAAAAACAAATTTCCGCTTCGACATCGCTCACGACGCATAATAGCTGCCCCGCTTGTAGCCCATGGCACCTCCAGTGGCACACGCTTTGATCGTTCGAACACTACGCGACCACAGCGTCTGTGATTTCGTTCAGGTTGTATATAACACTGTGGTGCAAGGGACAGCGGTGTATGCACCTGTCAAGCTGCTTATCCCGTGAGCTACGCTGCGATATAGCGAAATTGCTGAGCTGGGAACAACGCACGATGCGTCTCCGGGAAAGGTAGAAATGGGGAAGCGTGCAGCGAACAAACCAGAAACCTGAAAATCGGAAAACATAAGTCTCCGCTTATCATCTTCGACCACCCCGCCTCGTCTCCTAGAAGAACATGTAAGCTGACTCGCATTCAAACCCACCCTACGCCTCTTTGCAAACCAGCGTCATTCGAAGACACGCGACGCATATCGAATTCAAGTACCCTACCACCCGCGTGAGTCGTTCCGCTGCTTGAACTGGTTGAGTTTTGCTCCTTCTTCAGTTGTTTTGACCCGCCTTCACGCTCTGCGGCTCCTTTCGTGCCATGGTAACTAGATTATGAGACAGTAGACTTATAATCGCGTTTGGCGTGCCTTCGTGGTTCCAAACAAACACGATGCTCAGTCTCTTCACAACAGGACCTACAGGACTCGCCTCGCCCCTACTTCGGACGTATCTTATCCTAGCGACGGCGATGCATGGTGGGAGTGTTGACCTGCAGGTGGTGGGGCCCTAGGGCTTCAGTTACATCAGTCTGGTCTTATGCCGAGTGTGCGCAGTTTCGAGTGAGGGCCGGCCTCCAATTAATTACCCATGTGGGTTATGTGCATATCATTTCCTCCTCTTCCAAGGGCAATTTAACTTCTGTAACAAGTATAATTTGAAGCCTCGTCCCCCGAGGCGAGGCACCTTGGTGATGTCTATTGCGTGGATTGGAGCAACGCCCGTCGACGATTGGTTCCTTTTAGGGACTACATGCTATGCAATGCCACGGGGGTGTGGAGGCGTGTGGGGAAGGCGGAGAAGGATCAGAGTGAGAAGTGGAGCAGAGTTAGTCAGGCCGCCCCGTACTCGGACGATATGATCCTAGCGAAACTCTGTGTTTGTGTCGTGGGCCTGCACGAGCTTGAATTCGTCACTCTTTCTTGTCTTTGCCTGTTCCTCTCGCGACCTTGGGCTTCAAGGCTGCGGGCGTCGTGTTCCTTGGTACTTTATGATGGGGCGGCGTAGGGTAAGGGCTCGACTTAGGCATGCTGTATAGAGCACGCATGACTGCTGCCAATCGAGAGGATGCGTTGCTCAAAATCCCCATTTGCAGCTGGAGTCCGACGGGGAGGCGACTGGCGCCGAGGCTTCAATTAATTCGGAGGCGAACTCGATGATACAGAGAGATGCATCGGCGCCGGAGTCGGTTGTACACATGGTGTTTCGCTCACCCTCAGCTCATGTTTACTCGACGAACCCGCAGAGAACCCTACGTTTCTCGTCTAGCTCCTCCGCTTCCCAATTCCCACCTTACGCGCGATGTCGTTACGCATATATGAGGATTTTCCTTACAGATCGCATGCCAGGATGCTCACCGTGGGGGCAGATGAGCATCAACAGCGGGGAATAAGCCTCGAGAGTCAGACTTACCATCACACGTTTAGCCAGTTATACCTCATATATATAAATGCATATCCCGCAATTGTTGTAGCTGGATCATATTGCTGAATGTGCCAAAGGGAGATGAAGCAGGAGCCCTGTGCATGTGGACATGGATGCGAATCCAATATGAACATACAGGCTGGCGTGTGGTTTATCCTTCTCATTACCCTGGGCCTGTATCACAGCACAGAGTTGTACCGCGCCTTACTCCTTCAGAAGGGACTGCATGCGATGCTGGGTTCACCCCCAACACCTTTGTTGCGAGTGCGCCGCCCCCGCCTGCACTCGTACCCTGCCAATTAGCATGTGTACAAACCTGCTCGGTTCGTTCAAGGCAGTACACCCCACGAGCATGCCCCTCTTTTTGGACATGAATGATCACAATCTCGCTTTGCAGCTAGCAGCGCTAAGCTAGTCACCGACTGCCTGTCTTGAGCGGGAAATACGGTATACTACAGTACAATACTCGCCGATGCGCTCACGGAGTTGATCAACACCGCTCTCCAGATACTCACCCCGCAGCCCCAGCAGGCTGTACACGGCGGGATCAAAGGGGACCTGCACACATTGTATAATGCAACACGCGTGGAACGGCGCCATGCTATCGAACAATCTTCGGCTACGACATCGCACTAAGAGAGTGGCACCCGGCACACACTGTAGTAGACCTGAGGGTTTGATTAGTGGCTATTGCCACACACTGTCCACAGAGACGAGCACATCTACTCAGTGACAATCGCGAGAACTCCTTACTCAGCTCAGTGCCCACGGTATTTCAATTGATTTCAAACATATACAGAAGCAAGTCAACGCGTGCACATGAGAATGTTGAAAGGAAAGAGTCGAACAGTTGGGAAATTTCTTGCATATGTACAATGAACTAGCTTGCAGGATGTCTCCTGGTACACAAATACTAAAGGCATTCATTCACTGAACATTAATCTTTGTGAGTAACTTTTAGTATAGAAAATAACGAGTGAGTTTATGAGGGAACTCACGTCAGCGTGCCTTATGCGACTCCCGCAATCGCGGCCCTGACCTTAACATGTTGACCAGGCGTGTCATACTCAGAGAAGAACGTAATGTTCGTCTCGGGACGGAAGACTAGGACGTGCGAAGACCCGCCGAAGTGGAACATTCCCAGCTGATCGCCCCGGGTGATGGGTTGATTCTCTTGAACGGTAACCTCGCAGGTGGATATCTCTGTCATGCCAATGGCCATGAAGCACATCAAGCCGATCAAGGGGTTGGAGGATTCGATGAAAATGAGAGCGCGAGTGGTGAGCGAGGTGATGAAGGCGAGCGAGCGCAGGAAGGGAGGTACATCAGCCTCGGAATCTTCCAGCATGGAGGGTTCCCCTAACGTGGCGGGCGATTGAACGAAATAAGTACCCTCGATTTGCACGATCTTCTTGATGGTTCCAGTGACGGGACTGTGCCAGCGGTGGTAGCCCGTGACTTCTAGGAAACCTTGGAAGACGGTCCCGCCCACAAATTGCTCCGCATAATCGGGGTCGTGGTTAAGCATGTGCATGAGCGAGTAAGGCTCCCCCTTCAACCAAAATGTGTCACGTTCCTTCACGGCAGTGGCGATGTTGTAGAGAACAGATTCGCAGGCGCCATTAATGATATCGTCACGTTCCGGGAACTCGAGAGTGCGCACATGGGGTCTAAAGGTTCTGTTGAAAAAGTGTTCCCAGGAGCTGAATCCTTTGTGGGCAAGATATGGGAGGCACTCGAACGTTTCATCAAAGGTTAGGCCGTCGAAATGCTTTTGCATCTCTATCAAGGCAGGCTCGCTAAACCAGCCGCCCTCTTTGTCATTGAGAACGTAGCGTGAATGTTCGGTGTTAAGGAAGTCAGCCCAGTGGGCAAACATCCTCTTGAACTGTTTGTTCAATTCGGTACTAAGGAACGTGGTGAAGCCACCTTGTGTATCCATAGCCTGTGAAATGACCATGTAGATCGGGGGTCCGATGGCCCCGTAGGTGGGAGCCTCTTGAATAATTTTGTTGAAAAGCAACAATAATTTCTTGTAGTCAGTAGGCTGTAGGTAGAAGGTCGCGAGGGAGAGGAGATGAGTTGTTATATGCCAGTGACGAAGAGAGCATTGCTTACGAAGGGTGGAGTAGCCCCTTCGAACATTTGATGGAACCCCATGTACATCTCAGCATTATTCAGGATGAACGCTTCGAATTCCGCGATTACGGGTAGGAGGGTGAACGTTCCTCGACTGGCATTATCGGCACATTCTTTGAGGGCATCAGCGAGCCATTTCTGCAGAACTTCTCGACTGGCAGGGAGCCAGCCACCCTTTCGAAAGTGGTCGGCCAAACGCAGCGAGGATCTGGAGGACATGATACACCGATGATGCGCTGAGGGCGAGAATTTAGCGAGACAAGGTGCGCGTTGAGCACGACAAAGACCGTATTGTCAACGAATGAGAGGGACAAGAATATGGTTAGCTTTATACCATGACAGACCGGTCTGTGCACGGGAATACAAGGCGATTAAGATCCCAGTACGATACTCGGAGGGCACGAGGTCAAAGAGCATGCGCAGCTACTTGTGCACGGAAAGACGCCCCATAGAGTTGAACAGGGCTGAGTAGCATGGAGCCCCAGACTTGATTGTTCTGTACAGCGTAGGCACCGGCATGCATGGGGTGGATTGTCGTTGTGTGTAAATATGACAAGTGCGTAGAGTAAGTACGCTTCTGAATCATGGAAGAGTTACTCTTGGCCCTGGAAGATGAAAGATAATTATATATTCCACACAGCTCGCCTCTCACGCTGTCATGATAATACCGGCTCGACAACTCACCGGATGTTACCTCCTAGCTAGAGGTACGCTACCATTGGCTTTGTCTTCTGAACTAGCTTAGTTTTCACATGCCACTGTGTCTGGCCCGAGCCGGAGGGTGCCTTCAAGTTGAATGCGGCCATACTTTTTGATACAGCCAATAGTATGTAGGGTCACGCGGGCATGCTTAATTCCTGTCAATGGACACTGAGGGAAATAGCCTGAGGAAGGAGATGTCCGGGAAATATCACAATATTATGTAATGGTCTCCTTCGACGCTGCGTATCCAGGTACTAATATTCTTCACGTCATACACCGCATGCCCTCCACCTTCCCCCTCTCTCCTCAGGCCCACGGAAGACTCGAGTTTCCGGCAGTGGGTTGGCTCGCACATGAGCGAGAAACAGTGGGCACAGCGCCGCGTTGTCGCATCGACAAGTAGACTCGTCTGATCCAGTGAATACAGAACCTTCTTAATCGCCTTGAATGGAGTTAATTATATGACGGTCCCACTGGTTATCGGCCGCGTGCAGAGGAACATAGGTAGAGTGGGAGGAACGGACGAGGGCACACTATACAATCATGAGCATCAGAAGATTACCTTAAGATCCCAAAGCGACACTCGGCGTCACGGTGTCAAACAGCATGTGCAGCTGGTGTAATGCCCCAGACTTGGATTGTTGTGGATAGAATAGGCATGCATGAGATACTATAGAGTTCTCGATGGAGACGCCGCCGTCGTGCGTGACTACATATCACTAGAAGAGTACTGTATTATAGTAATACAGTACTACCTGGTAAGGATCTTCTATAGAAGAGATACTTACAAATCTACACAGGTCCACTCTGTCATTATATTGTTACCGGCTACACGGCTTATTGTTACCGGCTACACGGTTTGTTACCGGCTCGACGGTTTATTGTACCTACACCTCAGGGACTGCCCATTATTGAATACGCGTTTCTTCAATGCATGGCCGAGGGGTCGGTCGCTTCGTCTCGACTTGCAGTGCTGATATTATTTCTTCTCGTACCCCAATATATTACAATAATCTGTTATATCTAGTGCTGAACTCACAATTCACAGAAAGGTCAACGCTTTTCGCACTGTCCTCAAGCTTGTTCAGGCATTGACAATGATGAGCTGCCTGGCAGTTAGAATACCTAATGTTAATAATGCCCGTATTGATGACGTTAAAGGAGGGGCCTTTAAGTACCGTATAAATTACGGCTTTCAATACGTATCACTTTGAACCTGCATGTTCGGAGTGCTATGTATTGAAAGCCGTAATTTAACATTGACCACATAGACCTCGACGAAACCACGACATTGCATATTGTCACCAGTGGCCTCGGACATACAAGCCTTTCGACTGTGAGTCGACTGTGAGACACTGTTGGCCATTCACACGTTTGCACCCCATACGCCACTTGAGTAAGATACGCGTAATTGCTGGAGAATTGTGGAGTCAACGTCGCGATTACTGGATACAGGGAGCTGGCTGACAGACCATGGGTATCCTAATCGACGAGATGGACCATGAGCGTGAATGGCGCCGCGAGCATCGAATGACCGCAATCAGATCAGAGACTTAGAAATCCCTTGAAGCAAATCCAATTACTCTCCATTTCGATCGCACTCTTGAAATAAATTGCTATAATTTAGACTTAGTTTCCTCTTCCTGCTCGCGCTGCACAGATTTGGGGCCTACGCGAACGAGACCTTTTTGCGTAGTGATCGCAATTAAAGTCCTTGGCTGCGCATAAATCTGGAGAAGAAGCCAGTGCATTAAGGGTGGGGAGATAAGTGGGGTATGGTTATGAGCCCACTCACGCAAATGCAACCCCTCTACCATTGCCACTGACCGGCGACGTCATATGTACCTGACAGCTGAGATAGGCGAAAAACCCCAACATTGATGTGTGGGAGAGTGCATCGAAGAAATGTTTAATGAAGCATTCTTAAGTCTCTCACAAGCAAAGCATCACAATGTTTCGGTGACAGAGTCACATTAATCTCTCACAAGGGCCAAACTCGACTGGTGGTGTAGTGCATGTTGCCTTAAGGGCAATGCATGTAAATGGGTTATTTACAAAATATTCAATGCCAAAATCACTTACAGTAAGTAAAAAACTTTAATGGTGGTTTCAGTGGCAGAAGCATGGAAAATTGAAAACTAGTGGGTCAGCCGCCTATGAGTTTTCAATGATTCTGCTATCCATGCACACTGATGGTCAGTGTGCATGGGTTACCGTCCCTGCCTATTTCCACGATGCTAAACGGCAAGCCACCAAGACGGTGGCATCATCTCAGGCCTTCAGGCCCTGCATATCATCAACCATTCAGCCACTGGGGCTTCCATCGCATATGGTCTGGCGATAAGGAAGGCGGCGAGATGTCAGGTCATAGCCTGTGATCTTGTTTCGTTACTCTCCATCGATGACGGTGTTTTCAAGTGATATTTCTCGTTAGCGGATATATAGGCTGGTAGGGTGCTGATCCACCAAAGCACTTAAAGCATGTAGATCTACTTAGCGTAAGGTTGAATCGGGAAATCGGGACAACACTAAGCTATCACGTGACCGCTCGCATATGATGCTGCCCACACCCATGTGACTCATGTTTCTGGCTGCGGGATGTCGAGTAAAGGGCGGTGCGGCATGGATGCGGCACTTCGGTCTGCTAACGTAAGCCGATGACGCATGCGCTGATGACGCGTATAGGACACAAAAGAGAGAACGGACAAAGGAGCGCAGTAAGATACAAGGAACTATAGAACAAGGAACTTAATACAACGACGAGAGTCGCTGTCAGGACATTAAATCTACCCCGGACTATTATTCTACTTCGACCTATACGGGACACGGCACTTGACCTGCGCCTTGTACACTGCTCTCAACTCCTATGCTGGACTGATTCACGCCTGGTGAATTGTCCACACCGCCGCCTGATACTCGTCCCCGAATTCCTCCTGGTTGTACTGTGCCAGCCGCATGTTGGATTGTGCGCACCTGCTGGCTGACTGCAAGGCTGATGCCAAGATTTTTTTCCCTACTCTCGTCAATTTATTTGAATCGTGGCATGCAAAGGACCACAATTCGAATAAATCAACAAGAGTAGAGGAAACGAGGTTGAGACGCTGCGCAGTAGGCTCGAAAATGTCGTCGGAGAGCGTCATGACTATAGGATTGGTGCCGGAACACCGTACTGTAAAATACAAATAAATCTGGGAAGGGAGAATGGGAGGGTAGATGAGATAAACACGGCGGTGGAGAAAAGAACGCTTGAGACAATACTAAGACTTTCTCTTACTTATATCATAGAGAGACAAACAGGCGAAGGAGAGACATAGAGCTCACAGCTATTAGCTGTGTGGTCAGTCATGTGAAGATAGGAGTAGGCAAGCGATGGGGAATAATTGACAGGAGTAAGGGCCTGGTACGCCCTGTGTTTATAGACAACCCTGAGCTACTCGCCAGAATGGACATGTAGAGTATATTTTGATATGGGCAATGCTTCTTACAAGTGAGGCCCTATTCTGATATGAGTAACCTGCGAGTGGTGGGTTCAGTTATATTTTGCTGGATGCTGCCCCCACAATGCTCAGGTATTCCACCTTGTATTCTGGTGGGCTATCCGTATAGTGAATACATGGGGTGCTACCCTGAACTCTGGGACGTTCCACATTTTGATTACCTGGTGTTTGCACAACACGACTGGATAACCCACGGATAGTTCGCGGCCCGGGCGACCCCTTGGACCATGAAAAAATTCGTGGAAAAATACGTGGACCGCGATATGATGGGGATTTTTCCCACAGTGGAGGTCCATGTTCTGTAAGAACTGAACTTGGATCAACGGCGCCAAGGCTCCATCCACGAGACTGCAACTAAGTAAACGACAGATCGATCGATCAGCTCGCGCTCAGTTCTGCAATAATCATACATTATCGGCGCTAGTACACCCAGCAACGCCGTGACATGTTTCCTGAAAAAACGCTGGAACAGTGCAAGGTATATGTGCTACGTGAAACAACGAGCAGAGGCAGGTGACAGTCATAACGGATCCTGAAATAGATTCCACCTTAAAACCTTCCGGAATAGAGCCCCGCACAGACAAGCATGCCGGGAGGAAAGAAACAGGTGGTATGCAGAAAAGGGCAAATGTGACAAGCGGACGTGCAAGAGTCCATGCGATCGTGAGATAGGCCATCGAAGCAGCAGCGCGTGTCACTGGTGTGCATGTGAGCACATGCAAGTCAAGTCCCTAGCATGAGGGTATGTTTGCCGCTGGGCTACAACCCTTGTATCTGCACAATTAGAAATTGCTTCTCATCCTGGATACTCCGTCAGCTTGGGCAGGAACAAACACAAAATGATGCATACGCTGAATTGCTCGTCTGCTCAACATTGCTCATTATTATCAGGCATTGAGGGCAACGAGAGCTACCAAACGTACCCTCCTTGTCATTATGAAAGTCCTTCAGAAATGCCAATAGCTTGTCTTTGTTTCTTCTCAAGATCGACTCAATCTGTGGTGGCTTCTTCGGGTTGGCGACAAAAACCTTGAAAACGTAAAACGCCTCGAACTGAATGTTGCGTGACTTATCCCGAAAATGATTCATCATCATCTTCAGATTCGCTTTGAGACGTTCAGCTTCAGCCCTCAGGAAACCCAAGCGCAAACCTCCGGATACGTACCTTCATTGGAGATGTATCGCGTCATGACATTGAAGTTAGCCCGATCTAGAAGAATTTCGCCGAGCAACTTCAACGACTGCCGTTTCGTGACGTAGTTCGTAGATAACAGGAGCGCAGTGTATGAATTGAAAACTGCGAGGGTAACATAAGCTGACATTCTGTGAAACGTGGCCACCACACTTTACCCGATCATAGTTTTCCTCCAGATATTCGGCTACCATGGGTTTATGTCTAGTCAGCGTTTCCTGAATACGACGTTATT